>JAKOGI010004692.1:0-22061 GCA_029747015.1 Carnegiea gigantea
TTGTAGCTTTATTTGGGATAGAAATTGTACAAAAAATACTTACAAAATGGTTGTACTAGAACTGAAAGATTTGCAATCGAAAATATTACAAAGTAACTATTTTTGAGGGTGAAGCCTAGAGAGTAGTAATGAGGAAGTCTTGGAACTCTGTTTTTTTTCGGATGCCTTTGCTCAAATGTAATTGTTGCTTTTTATGGACTGAAATGAATAATTGAAATTCTCCAGCTGGCAAAAGCTGTCTGCCATTCCTTGGAATAATGTGCTGAAATAATTGAGATGCTCTAGCTGTCAACAACTGTCTATAGAGCTTTTGTAGGTTTGCTCTGTTTTGATAAGAACAGCTGAAATTTTGACGTATGTGGCGATGCGCTGTTCATGTATAGTAACTTGTTGGGGAACTGTGGAAATAGTATTTGCCGACACTTTTGTTTTACCTGTAAAAGAAAAGATTTGTTAAAAAAATTGGCCCTTACTTTTGCCAAAGGCCAAGACCTTTGTGGGCTCCTTTTGCATTTGATTTTTTGTTTTTATCATAGATCATGAGGATCTTGAGAATCTTGATAATCTTGTTGTTTTGGTTTGGAGGATGATGCTGCAGAACCGACTGTTTCATTGTCCGAGTCATCCGTTTTGTCCAAAATTTTCTGAAGGAAAATTTATCGCATATTGGGATCATCTTTGACAAGTTCAAGGATTTCTCGTTCCTTTCAAGATAATCCTTCAACTTTTGCCTTAGTTGAAGTTGTTGGACTTTCTCGTTTGACTGGAGTAGAAGGTCCAGCATCAACTTCTTTCTTCTTCTCAAATGTATGGAGATTGTGGAGAGTGAACTTCTTCGTTTTTGTCTTGTAGAAAAATTCCACATTCTCTTTACCATATAATTTTGTTTTATATTCATTCCACCACTTGATTTTGTAAATGCGGACCATAGAGAGGGGAAATAAATTAAGCAAATGATTTTACAACCGGTATTCCCCACTAAAAATTCAGGCAATGTTGAAGGATCGAAAGAATTGAACTTCTTTTGTATAAGGCTCAAGGGAAGAGATATTCTTTTCCCAGTAATTCCAACCTTCTTTGGCCTCAGTGGGAAGAATTGTTGTGCTGCATCCAAACCATGTCTACCAGTAATAGAACCGAATTGGAAATGTGTTTGGGCAATTGTCGTGGAAATTGAAGAACCAAGAATGGGTCTCAGGATGGTAAAGGAACGCACGGCACCATGCCATCTTGTAATGTAATCAAATGTCTGAGGGGTAAATGGTATAGAAAAGCTTTTTTCCTCAAATGGATTTTTCTATTGTTGAGTACTTAAAATATTTCTAATAATGTATTTGGAGAACAGGATATGTCTAGGGTTCATTGTGTCAAAGGTATGGGTTATGTCAATGGATCTAGTGTCCATAAGGATAAGCACATAAAACTGTTGTGATTTTTGAGGATCGTCTGTGGCAAAATGTTTTTTGCCAAAGGTTCTTTGTATGAGAGGTTTGATGATATCAGGAGAAGGACTGGTTTTATATCTTGTCAGGAATAAATGTTCAGTATGTCTAACATAATAAGCATTGTCTTGGATAGGTTTTGTCAATGGTTTGGAAATGATGGCTTTGTAAGGTAATGGAGGAAAATTTGTAAGAGGAAGAAATTGGTTTTGGGTAGGAATTTGGAGCTGATAGTCTTCAACTCTTCTGATTCCTTTGCCTTTGTGCTTGCCTTTATCTTTGCTAGTACTCATTTTATCTCCTGCAGAAATGTTATTTTGTCACTCTTTCCTTGCAAGAATTCTCTAGTAAGGAAATCAGGAAAAGAATTGTTTTGTCCTTTGATAAATTCGATATCAAAATCAAACGCAGATAAAATTGCTTGCCATCGAGCAAAAATTTGTTTTGATACTAAATTTTTGACATCTTTTAGAAGGATTTCTTTTGCTGATTTGCAGTCAATATGAAGTAAAAAATTTTTGTAAAACAAATCATCTTGAAATTTGGAAACAAAAAGTACTGCAGATAAAATTTCCTTTTTGATAGTAGAATAATTTTGTTGAGGAACGAGCCATAGTCCAGAATGAAACCTAACTAATTGTTCAGGTGCTTGTGGATTTGACTGTTGTTTTAATATGCCACCATATCCTAAATCAGATGCATCAGTTTCAACTATCATAGATGCAGTTGGATTGGGGATGTTAAGACATGGTAAAGACTTGACTTTATCTTTAACTTGTTTGACGATTTTGGTATGTTCATCAGTCCAGGAGACTGGGTTTTTCCTAAGTCTTCTATACAATGGAGCACATAATTAACGCAAATGTGGGAAGAAATCAGAGACATAATTTAAACAACTAAGAAATCTTTACGACTGTTTTTTATCTTTAATTTCATCAGGGAACTTATCTGCAAATGCTAAAGATCTCATAATTAGTTTAATAGTACCTTGATAAATTTCATGTCCAAGAAATCGAATTTTTATTTGAAATAAAACAATTTTTGATGCAGATACTGCTAACCCATTTTTCTCAATAACATGCAAGAATGTATGCAAATGTTTAAAATGTTGTTCAATCGTATTAGAAAAAACTAATACATCATCAATATAAACAATTATGAAAGAAGTGTGGGGAGTAAAAATGTCATTTATGATATTTTGAAATTCAGAAGGAGCATTTTTGAGTCCAAAGGGCATTACATTCCATTCGTAATGTCCAAAGGGAACTGTAAAGGCAGTTTTGTACCGATCCTTCTCTACAATTTGAATTTGTCAGAATCCCGATTTCATATCAAATTTTGAAAAGATTTTTGCATTATACAAACGATTTAATAAATCTCTTTTGTTGGGGATAGGATATCGAATTCATTGTAAAACTTTGTTTAAAGGTTTGTAATTAATAATCAGCCTGGGAACTCCGCGTTCCTTTTCAGCTGCATTATTAACATAAAATGCTACACAGCTCTAGGGAGACTTTGATGGTCTGATGAGTTTTTTGTCAAGGAGGCTTTGAATTTCCTTTTTACAATATTCAAAAAGTTCAAAATTCATTTGTGTTGGTCTAGCTTTGATAGAAATATCTATTTCGTTAAAATTTGGTTCATAAGGTAAAGAAATAATATGTTTCTTCCTTTCCCAAAATGCATTAGGAAGGTCAGAATATATTCTTTTCTTTAGGAGTTGTCCAAAATCTAAAATTTTGAGTTGAATAGAAGAGGGTTTTAATTGCTCCTCTATTTGAAGGTAAGAAATTTCTTCTTGTAGATGACAAATTTGTTTTTCTTTTGATTGAAGACTGTTGATTTGTTTAAATATAGAAGAAGATTGGAGATTAAGAATTTCCTTTTGATGAGCGGCAGAAAGAAAATTAAAAGATATGGTTTTACCCATAATTTTTATATGAACACCAGTTTCGTTGAGAGTAAATGGATAAATTTGAGTAAGAAAAGGGGTTCCTAAAATAGCATCATTTGTAATATTGTCAACAATAAGGAAGATATTTTTGAAGCAATAATCATCATTTTGAATGTATCCTTTGTTTAATTTGTAACGAATGTTTAAAGGTCCACCATTAGCATTCACTAATTGTTCTTTTGTTCGTTCACAAAATTTGGTTGGAACAATTCCTCCCTTAATACAGTTTTGGTCGGCTCCACTATCTATCAGAGCTACTGTGTTAATTGAGAAATCATTAACCACCAATTTCACTATTGAATACCATTTTTGAAAAGTAACTTTCGAAATAGTTTACAAAAACTGGGTTTCTGGGATTTCAGTATCATGAATCCCTAAAATGTCTGCTGGTGATAAAATAGGGGGATTGATCTTATAGGATTCAAGAATTGCAAGTTTTGTTTCAATCTCAAGATCATTGGATTTAAGGCTTACAACCTCTATTTTGAGAAAGCAAACTTGAGACTTAGGGGCATTAACCTCAGCTTGCAGTTGCTTGGTGGTAACTTGTTGATAAGGATTGGTAATGGGATATCTTTCAAAAATTTGAGAGATAGAGGAAGAAGATGAGGTTCCTAAGTCAAATTTAGGAGTCCTATCTTCTTCTTCAAGGATGATACTTTTGAGTTTCTTAAGGTATTCTCGTTTGGTATCTATATCAGGAATTTGTCCGATGAGATTAAGGAGAAATTCTTTCTGTGGTTTGCTAGTGATGACATTCAAAGATAGAATTGGAGAGGATTCGTATTCAAATTCTCCACTTGATTTTGAATAGCATTCTTCTTCTTTGTCTGATCCGAAGCATCTTTTGTTAGAAGGGTTAGGAGTTTCTTCTGGAGTTCTGGTTTTCCAGAGAATAACTCATTGATTTTTTGTTCAGTTTTGCATTGGAAGGCCTTATGACCTATTTTGCCACATTTGTAGCAAACGATGGTCTTTCTTTTTTTGTTGGGCTATTTCTTTTTGGGTGTAGGTTTAGGTTCCTTTTTGATAAATGGTTTAGGCTGCCTTGGGGTTCGTTTGAACTTTGGCTGGGCCTTTTTCTTTTGGATTCGTTTGCGGGCCGTTGATGGTGCTTCAATTTTTGTAATGCCAAACGCTTCACAGAAAGTGTCTATCTTTTTACGAGACTGTGCCTTTTCTAATCCATATTTGGGCTGGATTTTAGTCTCGTTGCAGAGATTTAATCCTTCGTTTTTGAGTATGCTAAAAAGTTGCCCAAACGTTAGCAAACTGAAAGGGATGTCATTAGTTCCAAAATTCTGGCGTAATTTATTGAGGATTCGTTCTCCAAAAAGCTTTGGTAATCCTGCAATAAATCTTTCTTTCCAGAAATCTTGTGTGCCGTCTTCCCTTTTGAGAACATTTGTTACAAACACATCTTTGTACCACCTATAGTCGGTGAGGGTTTGATAATGGAGGTTAATAAGAATTGTTTTAGTAGAAGCCTGTTCTTCTTTTGGGTTTCCTAAGAAATGTAAAGTAATAATGTGGATGAGAACTTCAGCCCCATCTTGCTCATCTACTTCAATCCCATGGTCATTCAATTTTTTGTAAGTGTGATTAAGGATTTTTGTTTTGGCATCATTATCTAGGAAATTATGCCACCAGGATTTTAATTGTCGTAAGAAACCTATGACTAAGGTAGTAGCGGCTTGTGAGTTAGGCAGAAAGGGCTATAGTTATTTCTTGTAGGGTACTTAGAATCTCATGTTCAGATTTGACATCTATGTTCCATTGGTAAACTGATTCTCCATTGAAGTGAGAAGAAGCAAAACTTCCTCTTTCTTCATATTGAAGATCAGGGGGAGTAGGTCTCGGATAGTAATTTCGTGTGTTACTCTGAGTCCAGGTCCTGATTTTGTTAATAGCAAGGGGTGAAGAATCTTCAAATGCTTCTTCTATAACATTTAAAGTTTCTTCACTACCAGTACTTGTGTTATCATCTTCTTCTTTGTCAGATGATGACATATCAGAAACTTGGTTTTGACAAGCTTGGTCTAGATAAGACGCATATTTGCCTTTTAAAGAGGCATCAAGCTCCTGAATTTGATCTGAAATAATTGTGAGGAAATGGCTATTTGAAGATGCCTTAATAAAGGATTCTTCATTTTCTTTTGGAATGCTATCAGTTTTGAAGAAGGGTTTGGAAATGTTGTCTACATGACTGGTGCTGGGGATAATGGTCTTGGCTGTTCTATTTGCTTCTTCTATTCACAAAGAAACATGATTCAATTGATCAGCAATGGTATGAAGGATAGTATTGGTATAGTTGGCTTGTTGATGAACCTTTTTAAGGTCATCAAGTTTGATGGCATCATTCCCCTCCCGGCCTTTGCGAAAAGGTGTAGCTAAAATGGGTTCACCTTTGAGAATAATTTTGATATCCTCCTGTGGAGGATGAACAGAGGAAACACTGGAACCATTTTGAAAATGCCAGATTTTGAGAAGATTAGTCTGAACATTGAGACTAGGAATGGCATAAACATTTTGGATACCTTTTTTGGACGTAAATGTACGGAACTAAATAAAGAAAGGAAAATTGACCTGTAGATGTTCCATGTCACTGATCCATTCTTTCTTTATTTGTTCTCTGAGGTTTCTATCAATTTGTTCAAACCAGAGTCTCAAAGAAGTATTCTGGGGGGAATAATAATTTCTTTGAGAATTGTTCAATCAATGGTAAAATCAGGTTTTGTCAAGATATTAATAGCAGCTCCTATTCCTGATGAAGTAGGAGATGGGGGGTCAGGAACAGGTTCAGGGATAGGTGCCCTAAATCTGTATCTTTGTGAATGATGCAAAGGTTCAGATCTAGAAGAATAGTCTAAAAAGGATCTTCTGAAGTTTGATGGGCTAGGTATAACAGAGTCTTCACGAATAGATAAAGATCTAAATTTAAGAATTACCCGACCATCAGGTTCTTCTGTAATTTGATCAATATCTCTTCATTCTATTTGTGCAGGTTGTTGAGGCTCTTGCAGTTCCATCTCATCTGGAAGAGTGATCTCATCCCATTTGAGAAGTTTTGGAGTGAAAACTGTTGGCTTTTTGTCTTCTATTTGTAATAAGATCGTTTCCTGAGAATTTGAAGGAAGCGGGTTAGGAAATCTTGTGTTCAAATTGGTAGACATCAGACGAAAATAAATGCGATAAATGACAACAAAGTTTTTGAAATCAAGAAACTCGTTACCTTGAATGTGAACATTAAGTTTCAGAGCTTCTGTTGTCATGGGACATGTTAGATCAACCATAAAATCAGGATAACAATTGAAAAACATTGGTCCTTTGCAAATATTTGTTTGAATAATAGCTAAAAGGGAAGATTTATATTTTCTTAATCGTTTGTCTCTTAAAGCCATATAAATAGGTGCATTAATCCCTTTCTTTAGAAGAGGTTTAATGGCAGCTTGAGCTAAACCAATATGCATAAAATGATATTTTGCCTTTAAATGACTTTCAATAGAAGTTTGTTTAATCATGTCAATTGTTTGTAAACCATTTTATGAACTAATGACTTCTTCATGTGTTTTGACAGAGTAGGCTTTGATGAAATCAAATATCCCAATTTTGTAAATGGTATCTAACTCGACTCGAGGTAGGTTCCAATTGGCATAATTATCAGGAGTGGGTGCCCTATAAATAGGCCTAGTTCTTTGATCATTTGAGCTAACTATGGCTCTATGACTACTATCAGCACTAACTGATAACATTCTTCTTAATCTAGATGCCATGATATTAATACATGACCTAACTCTAGATGCAGACAGCTGCTATAGACGGGACCACCAACCGGGACTACCAACACTAGGCTGACCAACGGATGCACAGGCTAACCAACGCCAATAACAACACCGATAAACACGGCTCTATGCAAATAGAGCTAACTCATATATTGTTACCAAAGTATTTATCCGTCGAAGTTTGCTGTCAAATGACTCTGATACCAGTAGAAAATAGGATCAAAATAACAAACATAACCAGCAGAAAACATAGTTGTAGCTTTATTTGGGATAGAAATTGTACAGATAATATTGACAAAATGGTAGTACTAGAACTGAAAGATTTATAATGGAAAATATTACAAAATAACTATTTTTGAGAGTGAAGCCTAGAGACTAGTAATGAGGAAGTCAAATGGCTCTGATACGTCATCATCTGACGAAGAAGAAGATGATAACACAAGTACTGGTAGTGAAGAAGCTTTAAATGTTATAGAAGAAGCATTTGAAGATTCTTCACCCCTTGCTATTAACCAAATCAGGACCTGGACTTAGACTAATACACGAAATTACTATCCGAGACCTGCTCCCTTTGAATTTCAAAATATCATGAATGACATTTTTACACCCAACACTTCTTTCATAATTGTTTACATTGATGATGTATTAGTTTTTTCTAATATGATTGAGCAATATTTTAAACATCTGCATACATTCTTGCATGCTATTGAGAAAAATGGGTTAGCAGTATCTGCATCAAAAATGGTTTTATTTCAAACAAAAATTTGATTTCTTGGACATGACATTTATTAAGGTACTATTAAACCAATTATGAGATCTTTAGCATTTACTGATAAGTTCCTTGATGAAATTAGAGACAAAAAACAGTTGTACAGATTTCTTGGTTGTTTAAATTATGTCTCTGATTTCTTCCCTCATTTGTGTCAATTATGAGCTCCATTGTATAGAAGACTTAGGAAGAACCCAGTCCCCTGGACTGATGAACATACCAAGATCGTCAAACAAGTTAAAGACAGAGTCAAGTCTTTACCATGTCTCAACATCCCCAATCCAACTGCATCCATGATAGTTGAAACTAATGCATCTGATTTAGGATATGGTGGCATATTAAAACAACAGTCAAATCCACAAGCACCTGAACAATTAGTTGGGTTTCATTCTGGACTATGGCTCGGTCCTCAACAAAATTATTCTACTATCAAAAAGAAATTTTATCTGTAGTACTTTGTGTTTCCAAATTTCAAGATGATTTGTTTTACAAAAAATTTTTACTTCGTATTGACTGCAAATCAGCAAAAGAAATCCTTCAAAAAGATGTCAAAAATTTAGCATCAAAACAAATTTTTGCTCGATGGCAAGAAATTTTATCTGCGTTTGATTTTGATATCGAATTTATCAAAGGACAAAACAATTCTCTTCCTAATTTCCTTATTAGAGAATTCTTGCAAGGAAAGAGTGACATTTCTACAGGAGATAAAATGAGTACCAGCAAAGATAAAGGCAAGGACAAAGACAGGGGAATCAGAAGAGCTGAAGACTATCAGCTCCAAATTCCCACCCAAAACCAATTCCTTCCTCTTACAAATTTTCCTCCATTACCTTACAAAGCCATCGTTTCCAAACCATCCTCAAAACCTACCCAAGACAATACTTATTATGGTAGACATACTGAACATTTATTCCTGATAAGCTACAAAACCAGTCCTTCTCCTGATATCATCAAACCTCTTATACAAAGAACCTTTGGTAAAAAACATTTTGCCATAGACGATCCTCAAAAATCACAACAATTTTATGAGCTTGTCCTTGTGGACACTCGATCCATTGACATAACCCATAGCTTCGACAAAATGAACCCTGGAAATATCCTGTTCTCCAAATGCATTATTAAAAATGTTTTAAGTACTTAACAATGGAAAAATCCATTTGAGGAAAAAAGCTTTTCTATACCATTTACCCCTCAGACATTTGATTACAATGATTACAGGATGGCATGGTACCGCGCGTTCCTTTACCATCCTGAGACCCATTCTTGGTTCTTCAATTTCCACGACAATTGCCCAAACACATTTCCAATTTGGTTCTATTACTGGTGGACATGGTTTGGATGTAGCACAACAATTCTTCCTTCCCACTGAGGCCAAAGAAGGTTGGAATTACTGGGAAAGGAATATCTCTTCTCTTGAGCCTTATACAAAAGAAGTTCAATTCTTTCGAACCTTCAACATTGCCTAGATTTTTAATTGGGAATACCGGTTGGGAAATCATTTGCTTAAGTCAGTTCCCCTCTCTATAGTCCGCATTTACAAAATCAATTGGTGGAATGAATATAAAACAAAATTATGTGGTAAAGAGAATGTGGAATTTTTCTACAAGATAGAAACGAAGACGTTCACTCTCCACAATCTCCATACATTTGAGAAGAAGAAAGAAGTTGATACTGGACCTTCTACTCTAGTCAAACGAGAAAGTGCAACAACTTTAACCAAGGCAAAAGTTAAAGGATTATCTCAAAAGGAACGAGAAATCTTTGAACTTTTCAAAGATGATCCCAATATGTGACAAATTTTCCTTCAGAAAATTTTGGACAAAACGGATGACTCGGATGATGAAACAGTCAGTTCTGCAGCATCATCCTCCAAACCAAAACAACAAGATTATCAAGATTCTCAAGATCCTTATGATCTGTAACAACAACAAAAAATCAAATGCAAAAGGAGCCCGCAAAGGTCTTCGACTTTGGCAAAAGTAAGGGCCAATTTTTTTAACAAATCTTCTCTTTTGTGGGTAAAACAAAAGTGTCGGCAAACACTATTTCTACAATTCCCCGACAAGTTACTATTTATGAACAGCGTATCGCCACATATGTCAAAATTTCAGCTGTTCTTATCAAAACAAAATAAAATGACAAAAGCTCTACAGACAGCTGTTGACTACTGGAGCATCTCAATTATTTCAGCACATTATTGCAAGAAATGGTAGACAGCCTTTGCCAGCTGGAGAATTTCAATTATTCATTTCAGTCTATAAAAAGTAATAATTACATTTGAGCAAGGGCATCCGAAAAAATACAGAGTTCTAAGACTTCCTCGTTACTACTCTCTAGGCTTCACTATCAAAAATAGTTATTTTGTAATATTTTCTATTACAAATCTTTCAGTTCCAGTACTACATTTTGTAAGTATTTTCTGTACAATTTCTATCCCAAATAAAGCTACAATTGTGTTTATGTTTGTTATTTTGATCCTGTTTTCTGCTGGTTATGTTTGTTATTTTGATCCTATTTTCTACTGGTATCAGAGCCATTTGACAGCAAACTTCGATGGATAGATACTTTGGTAACAATATATGAGTTAGCTCTGTTTGCATAGAGCCGTGTTTATCGGTGTTGTTATTGGCGTTGGTTAGCCTATGCGTTCGTTGGTCAGCCTAGTGTTGGTGGTCCTAGTTAGTGGTCCCGTCTGTAGCAACTGTCTGCATCTAGAGTTAGGTCATGTATTTACATCATGGCATCTAGATTAAAAAGAATGTTATCATTTAATGCTGATAGCAGTCATAGAGACATAGTTAACTCAAATGAACAAAGAACTAGTCCTATTTATAGGGCACCCACTCCTGACTATTATGCCAATTGGAACCTACCTCGAGTCAAGTTAGATACCATTTACAAAATTGGGACATTTGATTTCATCAAAGCCTACTCTATTAAAACACATGAAGAAGTCATTAGTTTACAAAATGGTTTACAAACAATTGACATGATTAAACAAACTTCTATTGAAAGTCATTTAAAGGCAAAATATCGTTTCATGCATATTGGTTTAGTTCAAGTTACCATTAAACCTCTTCTAAAGAAAGGTATTAATGCACCTATTTATATGGTTTTAAGAGACAAACGATTAAGAAAATATAAATCTTTCCTTTTAGCTGTTATTCAAACAAATATTTGCAAAGGACTGATATTTTTCAATTGTTATCCTGATTTTATGGTTGATCTAACATGTCCCATGATAACAAAAGTTCTGAAACTTGATGTTCACATTCAAGGTAACGAGTTTCTTGATTTCAAAAATTTTGTTGTCATTTATCATATTTATTTTCGTCTGATGTCCACCAATTTGAATACAAAATTTCTTAACCCTCTTCCTTCAAATTCACAGGAAACTATCTTATTAAAAATAGAAGATGAAAAGCCAACGGTCTTCACTCCAAAACTCCTCAAATGGGATGAGATTACTCTTCCAGATAAGATAGAACTGCAAGAGCCTCAACAACCAGCACAATTAGAACGAAGAGATATCGATCAAATTATAGAAGAACCTGATGGTCGGGTAATTCTTAATTTTAGATCTTTATCTATTCGTGAAGACCCTATTATACCTGGCCCCTCAAACTTTAGAAGATCTTTTTCCGACTATTCTTCTAGATCTGAACCTTTGGATCATTCACAAAGATATAGATTTAGGGCACCTATCCCTGAACCTGTTCTTGACCCCCCATCTCCTACTTCATCAGGAATAGGAGCTGCTATTAATGTCTTGACAAAACCTAATTTTACCATTGATTGGACAATTCTCACAGAAAGTTATTATTCTCCCCAAAATACTTCTTTGAGACTCTAGTTTGAACAAATTGATAGAAACCTCAGAGAACAAATAAAGAAAGAATGGATCAGTGACATGGAACATCTACAGATCCATTTTCCTTTCTTTATTTGGTTTCCTACATTTGCTTCTAAAAAGGGTCTCCAAAATATTTATACCATTCCTAGTCTCAATGTTCAGACTAATCTCCTCAAAGTCTAGCATTTTCAAAATGGTTCCAGTGTTTCCTCTATTCATTCTCCACAGGAGGATATCAAAATTATTCTCAAAGGTGAACCTATTCTGGCTACACCTTTTCACAAAGGTCGGGACGGGAATGATACTGTCAAACTAGATGACCTCAAAAAGGTTCATCAACAAGCCAATTATACAAATACTATCCTTCATACTATTGCTGATCAATTAAAACATGTTTCTTCGCAAATAGAAGAAACAAATAGAACAACTAAAACCATTATCCCCAGCACCAGTCATGCAGACAACATTTCCAAACCCTTCTTCAAAACTGATAGCATTCCAAAAGAAAATGAAGAATCCTTTATTAAGGCATCTTCAAATAGCTATTTCCTCAAAATTATTTCAGATCAAATTAAGGAGCTTGATGCCTCCTTAAAAGGCAAATCTATTTCTTGTCTTGACCAAGCCTGTCAAAACGAAGTTTCTGATACGTCATCATCTGGCGAAGATGAAGATGATAACACAAGTATGGAAGAAGCTTTAAATGTTAACAAAATCAGAACCTGGACTCAGGGTAATACACGAAATTACTATCCGGGACCTACTCCCCCTAATCTTCAATATGAAGAAAGAGGAAGTTTTGCTTCTTCTCACTTCAATGGAGAATCAGTTTACCAATGGAACATACATGGCAAATCCGAGCATGAGATTCTAAGTACCCTACAAGAAATGACTATGGCCCTTTCTGCCTACAAAGTAAAAAAGTTTACTAACTCACAAGTCGCCATTGCCCTAGTCATAGGTTTCTCAGGACAATTGAAATCCTGGTGGGATAACTTCCTAGATAATGATGCCAGAACAAAAATCCTTAATCACACTTACAAAAAACTGAATGATTGTAGGGTGAAAGTGGATGAGCAAGATGGGGCAGAAGTCCTCATCCACACTACTACGTTACATTTCTTAGGAAGCCCAAAAGAAGAATAGGCTTCTGCTAAAACAATTCTTATTAATCTCTGTTGTCCTACCCTTACTGACTATAGGTGGTACAAAGGCGTGTTTCTAACATATGTTCTCAAAAGAGAAGATGACACACAAGATTTCTGGAATGAAAGATTTATTGCAGGATTACCGAAACTTTTTGGAGAACGAATCCTCAATAAATTATACCAGAATTTTGGAACCAATGATATCCCTTTCAGTTTACTAATGTTTGGGTAACTTTTTAGTATAATCAAAACTGAAGGATTAAATCTCTGCAATGAGATTAAAATTCAGTCCAAATATGAATCAGAAAAGGCACAGTCTCGTAAAGACATGGGCACTTTCTGTGAAGCGTTTGGCATTATAAAAATTGAAGCACCATCAACGGCCTATAAACAAATCCAAAAGAAAAAGGCCCAGCCAAAGTTCAAACGAACCCCAAGGCAGCCTAAACCGTTTATCAAAAAGGAACAACCTAAACCTACACCCAAAAAGAAATAGCCCAACAAAAAGAAAAAGACCATTGTTTGCTACAAATGTGGCAAAATAGGTCATAAGGCCTTCCAATGTAAAACTGAACAAAAAATCAATGAGTTATTCTCTGGAGAACCAGAACTCTAGAAGAAACTCCTAGCCCTTCTAGCAAAAGATGCTTCAGATTCAGACAAAGAAGAAGAATACTATTCAGAATTAAGTAAAGAATCTGAATACGAATATTCTCCAATTCTATCTTTGAATGTCATCACTAGCAAACCTCAAAAAGAATGTCTCCTTGATCTCATCGGACAAATTCCTGATATGGATATCAAACAAGAATACCTTGCGAAACTCAAAAGTATTATCCTTGAAGAAGAAGATAGGACTCCTAAATTTGACTTAGGAACCTCATCCTCTTCCTTATCTCTCAAATTTTCGAAAGATATCCCATTACCAATCCTTATCAACAAGTTACTACCAAGCAACTGTAAGCTGAGGTTAATGACCTTAAGTCTCAAGTTCGCTTTCTCAAAACAGAGGTTGTAAGCCTTAAATCCAAGGATCTTGAGATTGAAACAAAACTTGCAATTCTTGAATCCTATAAGATCAATTCCCCTGTTTTATCTACAACTGACATTTCCGGGATTCATGATACTGAAATCCCAGAAACCCAATTTTTGCAAACTATTTCGAAAGTTACTTTTCAAAAATGGTATTCAATAGTCAAATTGGTGGTTAATGATTTCTCAATTAATACAGCAACTCTGATAGATAGTGGAGCCGACTAAAACTGTATTAAGGGAGGAATTGTTCCAACCAAATTTTGTGAACGAACAAAAGTACAATTAGTGAGTGCTAATGGTGGACCTTTAAACATTCGTTACAAACTAAACAAATGATGTATTCAAAATGATGATTATTACTTCAAAAATATCTTCCTTATTGTTGACAATATTACAAATGATGTTATTTTAGGAACCCCTTTTTCTTACTCAAATTTATCCATTTACTGTCAACGAAACTGGTGTTCATACAAAAATTATGGGTAAAACCATATCTTTTAATTTTCTTTCTGCCGCTCATCAAAAGGAAATTCTCAATCTCCAATCTTCTTCTATATTTAAACAAATCAACAGTCTTCAATCAAAAGAAAAACAAATTTGTCATCTACAAGAAGAAATTTCTTACCTTCGAATAGAGGAGCAATTAAAAACCTCTTCTATTCAACTCAAAATTTTAGATTTTGAACAACTCCTAAAGAAAAGAATATGTTCTGACCTTCCTAATGCATTTTGGGAAAGGAAGAAACATGTTATTTCTTTACCTTATGAACCAAATTTTAACAAAATAGATATTCCTATCAAAGCTAGACCAACACAAATGAATTATAAACTTTTTGAACATTGTAAAAAGGAAATTCAAAACCTCCTTGACAAAAACCTCATCAGACCATCAAAGTCTCCCTTGAGTTGTGTAGCATTTTATGTTAATAATGCAGCTGAAAAGGAACGCAGAGTTCCCAGGCTAGTTATTAATTACAAACCTTTAAATAAAGTTTTACAATGGATTCGGTATCCTATCCCCAACAAAAGAGATTTATTAAATTGCTTGTATAATGCAAAAATCTTTTCAAAATTTGATATAAAATCGGGATTTTGACAAATTCAAATTGCAGAAAAGGATCGGTACAAAACTGCCTTTACAGTTCCCTTTGTACATTACGAATGGAATGTAATGCTCTTTGGACTCAAAAATGCCCCCCCTAAATTTCAAAATATCATGAATGACATTTTTACTCCCTACACTTCTTTCATAATTGTTTACATTGATGATGTATTAGTTTTTTCTAATACGATTGAGCAACATTTTAAGCATTTGTATACATTCTTGCATGTTATAGAGAAAAATGGATTAGCGGTGTCTGCATCAAAAATGGTTTTATTTCAAACAAAAATTCGATGTCTTGGACATGACATTTATCAAGGTACTCTTAAACCAATTATGAAATCTTTAGCATTTGCTGATAAATTCCTTGATGAAATTAAAGACAAAAAACAGTTGCAAAGATTTCTTGGTTGTTTAAATTATGTCTCTGATTTCTTCTCTCATTTGCGTCAATTATGTGCTCTATTGTATAGAAGACTTAGGAAGAACCCAGTCCCTTGGACTGATGAACATACCAAGATCGTCAGACAAGTTAAAGAAAGAGTCAAGTCTTTACCATGTCTCAACATCCCCAATCCAACTGCATCTATGATAGTTGAAACTGATGCATCTGATTTAGGATATGGTGGCATACTAAAACAAAAGCCAAATCCACAAGCACCTGAACAATTAGTTAGGTTTCATTTTGAACTTTGGCTCGGTCCTCAACAAAATTATTCTACTATCAAAAAGGAAATTTTATCTATAGTGCTTTGTGTTTCCAAGTTTCAGGTTGATTTGTTTTACAAAAAATTTTTACTTCGTATTGATTGCAAATCAACAAAAGAAATTCTTCAAAAAGATGTCAAGAATTTAGTATCAAAACAGATTTTTGCTCGCTAGCAAGCAATTTTATCTGCTTTTGATTTTGATATCGAATTTATCAAAGGACAAAACAATTCTTTTCCTGATTTCCTTACTAGAGAATTCTTGCAAGGAAAGAGTGGCATTTCTGCGGGAGACAAAATGAGTACCAGCAAAGATAAAGGCAAGGACAAAGACAAAGGAATCAGAAGAGCTGAAGACTATCAGCTCCAAATTCCTACCCAAAACCAATTCCTTCCACTTACAAATTTTCCTCCATTACCTTACAAAGCCATCGTTTCAAAGCCAGCCATAAAACCAACCCAAGACAATGCTTATTATGTTAGACATACTGAACATTTATTCCTGACAAGCTACAAAACCAGTCCTTCTCCTGATATCATCAAACCTCTCATATAAAGAACCTTTGGCAAAAAACATTTTGCCATAGACGATCCTCAAAAATCATAACAATTTTACGAGCTTATCGTTGTGGACACTCGATCTATTGACCTAACCCGTACCTTTGACAAAATGAATGCAACACCCCGATCTCACCGGGACGTGTTACACGCCATAGTCTTTCCTTGGGAAAGACTGTTAAGGTAACTTGCTTAGCCAATTTGAAACATAACCTATTGGGACTTAACAGTCAGAACTTAAGAAAACTTACATAGCATATGTGCCACAATTACAGAACTAGGCTTTGGACTTAACCTTAGGCTAGGAGAGGTAGTATTTTCTTAGTTCCTAGGGCGAAACAGACAGAGTTTCCCATAAAAACTGACTATTTTCCCAGGCCTAAGCCTTACATTAAGCTCCTTGAAATGCATAAAAGTACAAAAGAACACCAAAAACTCAACGGTTACATGCCGGAGTCCGCAACTCTACGGGCCACACGTCCGGAGGACACAGAGCCTTTCTAATGTTCATAAACCTTACAAAAAGATGATTAATTGCATAACCTTACAATCATAATCGACATTACATTACAATATCATAAACACAGCAATACAATCCAAGCAAGTCCACTCTGGGGGCTCCACGCATCAGTCACATACCTGTGGATCTGGGAAAAAGGGGAAAAGTAATGGGAATGAGCAACTACCACTCAGTAAGTAAACCCTCTCTCCCACAACATACTTAAAATACATATTAACTTATGAAAGCCTTTAGTAATTCATTTTAGTTGAAGAGCTTTCACATAATACATCATATTCGAACCATAAATCGAGCGAAGGAATAGTCATACCAAAAAGCTTAACTTTAGAAGAAACCATAATACATTGACTTAACATAATAAAGTTACGTAAACCCAGAAACATAGCATAAAAGGGATTTTACACATAAGTTTCACTTACCGAAAATCATACATAGTAACTTATTCACGTAAATGAGGAGACTAGACTCTTAGAGGTACTTTGTTACTGCCATCCCGAGTCGGCCAAACTCGAGCGACAACATACGCCTATCTAGACAGACATCATACTATGCTGAGACATAATTTTTATACGTAGACTTCAGGCAGGAATCAAACCACCATCCCTGAATCTATCATAACATAACTTATGTGATACCAGGCGGGAACTAAGCCACCATCCCTGGGTCTCAGACTTAAGCTTAAAGTTTCTAGAGTAGCTCCTCCATGTATACATAACATAACATAATCATTCGTACACATACATACTTATACTTATTCATATATATGTCTTAGGAACTTATAACATTCATACACATACATACTTAGTAAACAACATGCTTATACTTATTCATATATATATATATATATATATATATATATATATATATATATATATATATATATGCATATATTTTGAACTCATAACATAAAAACATAATCCTCTTGCAACTTTAGCTTTTAGGCAAACAACAAGAAAAGCCTCTTAAAAATCATGGTGAGTCTACTAACTCACGATTCAAAACTTGGGTAGTTAACCAGCATGTACTCCAAAGCTAGGATTCGTATATAATCACCTTCAGTTGCCCTTTTTACGCTCATTTCAATCTTTCAAACGCAAAAGGATGAACATGATACAGGCCAAGTTTGCTAACTCATAAATCGACTTCGTGAATAGCTTAAAAGCTTTTCATAATCGTAATAAATTTGCTAACATGTAAACTAACTTCATAAAATACGTTTACTAATTCGTAAAACGACTTCGTTTCTAACTTAAAAGCTTCGTATAAACGTAATTAGTTTGCTAAATCGTAAAACGATTTCGTTTTCAACTTAAAAGCTTCTTAATAACGTAATACGTTTGTTAGTTTGTAAAACGACTTCGTTTTAAACTTACAAGATTCTTATAAATGAAATAAGGTGTGTTAACACGTAAATCAGCTTCATAAATGACTTAAAGACTTTTTATAAACGTAAAATGTTTACTAAATCATATAACGACTTAGTTTCTAACTCAAATGCTTCGTATAAATGGAATGGGGTTGCTAAACCGTAAAACGACTTTGTTTTCAACTTAGACGCTTCGTATAGACGTAATAAGTTTACTAAATCGTAAAACGATTTCGTTTTCAACTTAGAAGCTACATATAAATGTAATAAGGTTGTTAAATCGTAAAATGACTTTGTTTTCAACTTAGACGCTTCGTATAGACGTAATAAGTTTACTAAATTGTAAAACGATTTCGTTTTCAACTTAGAAGCTACATATAAATGTAATAAGCTTGCTAAATCGTAAAACGACTTCGTTTTCAACTTAAAAACTTCTTATAAATGTAAAACGATTGCTAACTCATAAAACGACTTCACTTTTTAGTTAAAAAGCATCTTTTAAACGTAAAACGTTTACTAAATCATAGATCGAAACTCGTTTGAGACATAACGTGCTTAGTTAACGTTTAATTCAAACTAAGTTCGAAATCGAAACCCATTTGAGACTTAAATACTTAATTAGCAATAAATGCAAGTTAGATTCGTTTGAAAATTCAATTTTAAAACTCAAGATGGGTGTAAGGATAAACTGAAGGCTTAAAATGTTCCCAAACTTGCTACCATTCAAAAACTTCAAGCTCTTGGCTCGTTTATGAGGTAAACATCTCTTCATATTTTCTATGTAAATGCTTCTTGAAACGTAACAGTTTTACCAACTTTTGACTCGAAACTTCATAAAGACTCACATTTGACCAAAATCTACCTGAGGCCAACTTATGAAGTAGCGGGTTTTCAAACGCATTAACCCTAGACTAGGTAACCCAAGTTTGTTCGAATGAAAAAGTTAGTATTTGCAAACTTCTTAAAACCAAGCTTTAATGTACACCAAAACAATAAAGACTTCTTTTACTTTTAAATCACCCTCTTGTATCCTAAACGATCTTCAATGCTAACTGGTTTGATATAAAAATCGAAAGCAACTTTAGAGAGTTATATGCAGTTCTAAATCATGGAAGCCACCATTTGAAAACATCAGGCAATCTTTCAAGAATAGATTGGTTCTGCCTTGGCATAACAAAAGCTTAATTCATTTGTTTGTCCACACATACAATCGAATTCATACAACAACAATCTAATCTACCAACTCAGTAAACTGATTCGTATAATTATTATTCGAAATCCATAAAATAGGAGGGATTAAGGATTTATCCACCTTTAATCCAAGCTATATGCATGTAAACTGACTGGATTGAAGCTAAATTTGAACACCCAAAGCTCAGATTTAGCTCTGCCTCTCACGCAAGGTTCGACCACCACCAAACCCAAAACCGTAACTCACAATTTCTGAAGTATTTAGGCACAATTAGCACGAATTGAAGGGAATTCAAGCAAGGATTCAATTTATAGAGGTAAGGTTGCTCGAACTCTCACCTGCATGCGCAAAATCCACCAAGTGTTTGGTCGGTTCTGCGCTGAAATGGGCTCGGCCACGCGTAGGGGGAGACGCCGGCACCTGGTGGGCGTCGCCTGGGGTCCGGTTAGGCCTGATGCACGGCTTGGCAGTGAGGAACAGAGAAGAGAAGGCAGGTGTGGAGCTTGAGGTCTGCGAATGGTGAAGGAAGCAGAAGAACGAGCAGAGAGAAGGGGTGTCGGGGTCACGCGTGAAGGAGGAAAAAGAAGCAGGCACACGGGGGGGTTCACGCGTGTTTGATAAATTTTAATCCCCTCCCCCTTTTTTTCCTCTCTTTACTAATCCCACACAACTACGGCCCATTGATTCATATTATTCGAATTCCCGGCTCTTAATCCTAAACCGAATCCTAAATATAATCGTGGGTCAGCTTACCCGCCCCTGAATATATTAAGGATCGATTTAGCAAATTACAGAACTATTCCCAGGGTTCAACAATCTGATCGTATTTGGGATTTGCTTTTGTTGAAACTTCAAGAAATCGAAGGCTTGTCTTGTTGCACAACTTTAGACAATTTATTTTTGGGTTTTTGAAGTTCGATAGATCGATAACTTGGGCAATATGGTAGTTGTAGGTTGGCGAATACTAAAATAAAATTTTCTAACCCAACAGGCATAATATTCATTAAGCAAGTACGACAAAACTCTGGGTCTCACAATGAACCCTGGACATCTCCTGTTCTCCAAATGCATTATTAGAAATGTTTTAAGTACTCAACAATGGAAAAATCCATTTGAGGAAAAAAGCTTTTCTATACTATTTACCACTCAGACATTTAATTACAATGATTATAGGATGACATGGTATCGTGCGTTCCTTTACCATCCTGAGACCCATTCCTGGTTCTTCAATTTACACGACAATTGCCCAAACACATTTTCAATTTAGTTCCATTATTGGTGGACATGGTTTGGATGCAGCACAACAATTATTCCTACTGAGGCCAAAGAAGGTTGAAATTACTGGGAAAGGAATATCTCTTCCCTTGAGCCTTATACAAAAGAAGTTCGATTCTTTCGAACCTTCAACATTGCATGGATTTTTAGTTGGGAATATCGATTGCAAAATCATTTGCGCAATTCATTTCCCCTCTCTATGGTCCGCATTTACAAAATCAAGTGGTGGAATGAATATAAAACAAAGTTATATGGTAAAGAGAATGTGGAATATTTCTGCAAGACAAAAACGAAGAAGTTCACGCTCCACAATCTCCATACATTTGAGAAGAAAAAAGAAGTTGATACTGGACCTTCTACCCCAATCAAAAGAGAAAGTGCAACAATTTCAACCAAGGCAAGAGTTAAAGGATTATCTCAAAAGGAATGAGAAATCCTTGAACTTCTCAAAGATGATCCCAATATGCAACAAATTATCCTTCAGAAAATTTTAGACAAAACGGATGACTCAGATGATGAAACAGCCAATTCTGCAGCTTCATCCTCCAAACCAAAACAACAAGATTATCAGGATTCACAGGATCCTTATGATCTGTAATCTTTCAAAAGAAAAAACAAAATTAAAGAGCCTGCAAGAGTCATGCCCCTTCGGAATTTCCAAAGGTCGTGACCCTTGGCAAAAGTAAAGGCCATTTTTAATAAATCTTTTCTTTTACAGGACAATCAGACAAACCCGTCTTTTACTGTTCATCAGCAGTAACACCACCAAAAACAAACAATATAATGATAAGGTGATAAAGATGACAACTCACCTTTCGGTCCTTACTTTTCAAATCGTAGACAAATGGAATCACATGACTCAGCTCCTTTATTCCTTTATCATCTATTTAGGGGAGCATTCACCAAAGAGAAGGCAGAGCGAATTCAAGCATTCTCTTACATTCTCTTAAGCCTTTTAAAGCTGTAGTTCTTTAATTCTCGCGTTCCCTCTCTCTTTCTCTTTTTATTTCAGTCTTCCTACAATTTGCAAGTGTCCTCTTCTACAATTTTCCCTGTACAAATTTAGCAATTTTACAATATTTCAGTTTACATCAGTTTACTTTTGGTATCAGAATATATATATATATATATATATATATATATATATATATATATATATATATACATACACATATATATATATATATATATATATATATATATATATATATATATATATATATATATACATTTTTATATATATATATATATATATATATATATATATATATATATATATATATATATATAAATAATATATATATATATATATATATATATATATATATATATATATATATATATATGCATGTGTGTAG
>JAKOGI010004693.1:0-5000 GCA_029747015.1 Carnegiea gigantea
TGAACGCTGGCCGCAGCCTGTGAACGCTGGCCGCTTGTCCTGAACGCGGGCCGCAGCCTGTGAACGCTGGCCGCAGGCTGTGAACGCTGGCCGCTTGTCCTGAACGCTGGCCGCTTGTCCTGAACGCTGGCCGCAGGCTGTGAACGCTGGCCCTTGTCCTGAACGCTGGCCGCAGCCTGTGAACGCTGGCCGCTTGTCCTGAACGCTGGCCGCAGCCTGTGAACGCTGGCCGCAGGCTGTGAACGCTGGCCACCTGTCCTGAACGCTGGCCGCAGCCTGTGAACGCTGGCCGCTTGTCCTGAACGCTGGCCGCAGCCTGTGAACGCTGGCCGCAGGCTGTGAACGCTGGCCGCTGGTCCTGAACGCTGGCCGCTGGTCCTGAACGCTGGCCGCAGCCTGTGAACGCTGGCCGCTTGTCCTGAACGCTGGCCGCAGCCTGTGAACGCTGGCCGCAGCCTCTGAACGCTGGCCGCTTGTCCTGAACGCTGGCCGCAGCCTGTGAACGCTGGCCGCAGCCTGTGAACGCTGGCCGCTTGTCCTGAACGCTGGCCGCAGCCTGTGAACGCTGGCCGCAGCCTGGGAACGCTGGCCGCTTGTCCTGAACGCTGGCCGCAGGCTGTGAACGCTGGCCGCAGCCTGTGAACGCTGGCCGCTTGTCCTGAACGCTGGCCGCAGCTGTGAACGCTGGCCGCTTGTCCTGAACGCTGGCCGCAGCCTGTGAACGCTGGCCGCTTGTCCTGAACGCTGGCCGGAGCCTGTGAACGCTGGCCGCTTGTCCTGAACGCTGGCCGCAGCCTGTGAACGCTGGCCGCTTGTCCTGAACGCTGGCCGCAGCCTGTGAACGCTGGCCGCTGGCCTGTGAACGCTGGCCGCTGGCCTGTGAACGCTGGCCGCAGGCCGTGACCTGTCCCAGCTGAGTATGAAAAATCGGCATGGTTGATGTCCACTCCGGGCACGGCCACCAAACCTCCTGAAGCTCTCTAGGGGGATGGTCCGGGCGGAGTATGAAAAATAGGCACGGTTGATGTCCACTCCGGGCACGGCCACCAAACCTCCTGAAGCTCTCGAGGGGGATGGCCCGGGCGGAGTATGAAAAATCGGCACGGTTGATGTCCACTCCGGGCACGGCCACGAAAGCTCGTTGTGCTCGTTAGGGGGAAGGTGATTGAGCTAGTGCCCCGCCCCGTCCGCGACCCGAGCAGGATGAACGATGGTGAGTGACACCCCGCCCCCGGCCCCGTGACCCCCCCGCGAGCATTATAATCTTTGACAGGGCGCAGGGCGCAGGGACGCAGGGGCGCGGGGGCGGACTTGACGGACTTGAGCGGACCTTTGGCGGACTGGGCGAAGGGAGGGTCGAGAGCTAGGCCCCGTGGCGTGCCGCGTGCCCCCATATTGGTGCCCCAAGTCCCGAACGTCGATGCCAAGGCATGCCCCCGCGTCCCGGGGAGCGGCCCCGTGCACGGCCGAGGCCTGCCCCCGCGTCCCGCACATCGGCCCCGGGGCATGCCCCCGTGCATCGCCTCTAGAACGCCCCCGAGGCAAGGCCAAGGCATGCCCCCCGAGTCCCGCCCATCGCCCCGTGGCAAGGCCAAGGCATGCCCCCGAGTCCCGCACATCGCCCCGGGCCGTGCCCCCGGGTCCCGAGGAACACCCCCAAACGGCCCCGGTGCATGCCCAAGGCGTGCCCCCGCGTCCCGAGGATCGGCCCCGGTCCATGCCCCAGGCGTGCCCCCCGGGTCCCGAGGAAGGCCCCCGGAACGGCCCCGGTGCATGGCCACGGCATGCCCCCGAGTCCCGCACCTCGCCCCGGGGCGTGCCCCGAGTCCCGAGGAACGCCCCGGTGCATGCCCAAGGCATGGCCCCGAGTCCCGCACGTCGCCCGGGAACGGCCCCGGGGCGCGGCCAAGGCATGGCCCCGAGTCCCGGGGAACGCCCTCAGAACGGCCCCGGTGCATGGCCCCGCGTCCCGCACATCGCCCCGAAACGGCCCCGGTGCCTGCCCAAGGCATGCCCCTGAGTCCCGAGGAAGGCCCCCACAACGGCCCCGGTGCATGGCCGAGGCATGCCCCCGGGTCCCGAGGCCCGGCCCCGGGGGGCCCCGGGGCATGCCCCCGGGTCCCGCGGGTCGGCCCCGGGGCATGCCCCCGAGAGCGTCCACGCACGCTGCCGGCCGCCCACGGCAGCATCCATGCATGCCGGGCAGCGTCCGGGCATGCTGTCGCTGGGTGCCGGGGGCTGCCGGGGGGTGCTGGATGCTGGCCGCAGGCTGTGAACGCTGGCAGCAGCCCTGTGAACGCTGGCCGCTTGTCCTGGACGCTGGCCGCAGGCTGTGAACGCTGGCCGCAGCCCTGTGAACGCTGGCCGCTTGTCCTGGACGCTGGCCGCAGGCTGTGAACGCTGGCCGCATCCCTGTGAACGCTGGCCGCTTGTCCTGGACGCTGGCCGCAGGCTGTGAACGCTGGCCGCAGCCCTGTGAACGCTGGCCGCCTGTGCTGGACGCTGGCCGCAGGCTGTGAACGCTGGCCGCAGCCCTGTGAACGCTGGCCGCTTGTCCGGGACGCTGGCCGCAGGCTGTGAACGCTGGCCGCAGCCCTGTGAACGCTGGCCGCTTGTCCTGGACGCTGGCCGCAGCCCTGTGAAGGCTGGCCGCAGCTCCTGAACGCTGGCCGCAGCCTGTGAACGCTGGCCGCTTGTCCTGGACGCTGGGCGCAGCCCCTGGACGCTGGGCGCAGCCCCTGGACGCTCGCCGCAGGGCCCTGAACGCTGGCCGCAGCCCCGCGAACGCCCGAAAGCCGTCCCGAGAAAAAATCCCCGTATTTTTGTCGTGCGTTTTTCCCCAAATTTTGTCCACCCCTTCCCCACGATTTTTAGATGATTTACAAGCTTTGTCCCGCATTTTTCTGATTTTTCTCCGATTTTTAGGATTTTTTTTCGTTTTCGACTTTAAAAAATCATAAAAAATAGCTCGGGTGTCCGAAAAATTCCGAAAATATATTTTTTAGTAATTTCACATCATGATCTTTCCAATGGTACCATTGGTTGCTGCTGAAACATTCTAAATCTTCAAAAAACCCCAGTATGATTTTTCGTCACAGTTGATGTCTACTGGGGGCAGAGCCAGTAGAGTTATAAGAGCTCTTTATAGGTGAGGTGCTTGGCAAGCAGCTGGGGCAGCAGCAGGGTCAGCGGCAGCCATCGCCCATGCATGGCATGGCATGGCATGATGTCAAAGGCCTTGTTGCCATGGCTTCCTTGCCCCGAACCTTGGCGGGCGGATGAGGGCCCACCCCGGGGGTCGGGTTTTGCCTCGGGAAGCGTGACTAGCATGAAAATTGTTGGATATCGATCGATGGAGTGCGGGAATCGTTGCTATGCTAGTTCCTACCTTCCGAGGCACCGGTGGTGCTCCTGACGCCCGTCTTCGGTGGCATCCCCTAGGCTTCTAGGATGCCATCACGGGTGGGGGCCTTGCCCCCCCTCACCCGAGAACGGTGATCACCCCCACGAGGGCAGGGGGGATTGTCGGTGAATTCCCGCGGCCCACCGTCCCTTCTTTCTTGACCCGGCCCCCTTGCTCCCTGACATCATTTCTGTTGCTCGACATGCCCCGTCCTGGGGGCGGACGGCGGACGCACTGGCTTGTGGGATTTAAGCGGGGGCGTGTTGCCTTCAACGTGCGGGCTGACCGTCGCAAGCGCGGGGACAGGAGAGGCGACGCGGGATGGGCTGGACGCCCCGGTTGTGAGAAGCCTGTGATCGGTGAGTGAGGGCCTAGACGCTTGAGCTTGTAAGCCCCTCGCGCCCGTGATGCACTGCCACGAACGGGGTGGAAGGCTTGTCTTGAGGAGCCGATCCGTGCGACGACGGCGGGGTTGATCGCTCCGGTGGTGGAAGCCGACGAGCGGTGAGTGAGGGCCTAGACGCTTGAGCTTGTAAGCCCCTCGCGCCCGTGAGGCCGAAGTACACGAACGGAGTGGGAGGCCCTTCCCGAGGAGCACTTCCAAGGGCGAGACCTGAGGCCTGCGCGGGGCGGGGAGTGCCCTTCGCATCGGGATTTTGCCGGTGGGGATGCCGTTGCGCCCCTCGTCCCTTGTTTCTTGCCATGGCCCCTTGCTCCTTGACATTGCCTTTCTGTTGCTTGACGACCCACCTCCCCCCATCCCGGGGCGGACGGCGGACGCACTGGCTGTGGGATTTGCGCGGAGGCGTGTTGCCTTCCACGTGCGTGCTGACTGTCGCAAGCGCGGTGACAGGAGAGGCGACGCGGGATGGGCTGGACGCCCCGGTTGTGAGAAGCCTGTGATCGGTGAGTGAGGGCCTAGACGCTTGAGCTTGTAAGCCCCTCGCGCCCGGGAGGCACTGCCACGAACGGGGTGGAAGGCTTGTCTTGAGCCGATCCGTGCGACGACGGCGGGTTTGATCGCTCCGGTGGTGGAAGCCGACGATCGGTGAGTGAGGGCCTAGACGCTTGAGCTTGTAAGCCCCTCGCGCCCGTGAGGCCGAAGTACACGACCGGAGTGGGAGGCCCTTCCCGAGGAGCACTTCCTAGGGCGCGACATGAGGCCTGCGCGGGGCGGGGAGTGCCCTTTGCATCGGGATTATACCGGTGGGAATGCCGTTGTGCCGCGGGGTGGGGGGTCACCTCCCCTCCTCAAAATCCAACCCGATTTCCTTCGAGATCCCCCCGAAAACCCCTTGTTCACACCACCTTCCTTCCCCTCCCGAAAACCCCTTGTCCCCCCCAGCTTACTTCCCCCTCTCGGCCCACTCCACTTGAAAGCACCCTGACAACCCTCCCCTCGTCCCGAGGCGGACGCGCTGGCTGTGGGATTTACGCGGAGGCGTGTTGCCTACCACGTGCGGGCTGACTGTCGCAAGCGAGGTGACAGGTTAGGCGATGCGGGATGGGCCGGAAGCCCCGGTAGTGGAAGCCGACGATCGGTGAGTGAGGGCCTAGACGCTTGAGCTTGTAAGCCCCTCGCGCCCGTGAGACCGAA
>JAKOGI010004693.1:15000-17500 GCA_029747015.1 Carnegiea gigantea
CCCGCGCCTTATAATCTTTGACAGGGCGCAGGGCGCAGGGACGCAGGGGCGCGGGGGCGGACTTGACGGACTTGAGCGGACCTTGGGCGGACTGGGCGAAGGGAGGGTCGAGCGCTAGGCCCCGTGGCGTGCCGCGTGCCCCCATATTGGTGCCCCAAGTCCCGAACGTCGATGCCAAGGCATGCCCCGAGTCCCGGGGAGCGGCCCCGTGCACGGCCGAGGCCTGCCCCCGCGTCCCGCACATCGGCCCCGGGGCATGCCCCCGTGCATCGCCTCTAGAACGCCCCCGAAGCAACGCCAAGGCATGCCCCCCGAGTCCCGCCCATCGCCCCGTGGCAAGGCCAAGGCATGCCCCCGAGTCCCGCACATCGCCCCGGGCCGTGCCCCCGGGTCCCGAGGAACGCCCCAAACGGCCCCGGTGCATGCCCAAGGCGTGCCCCCGCGTCCCGAGGATCGGCCCCGGTCCATGCCCAAGGCGTGCCCCCCGGGTCCCGAGGAAGGCCCCCCGAACGGCCCCGGGGCATGGCCACGGCATGCCCCCGAGTCCCGCACCTCGCCCCGGGGCGTGCCCCCGAGTCCCGAGGAACGCCCCGGTGCATGCCCAAGGCATGGCCCCGAGTCCCGCACGCCGCCCCGGACCGGCCCCGGGGCGCGGCCAAGGCATGGCCCCGAGTCCCGGGGAACGCCCTCAGAACGGCCCCGGGGCATGGCCCCGCGTCCCGCACATCGCCCCGAAACGGCCCCGGTGCATGCCCAAGGCATGCCCCTGAGACCCGAGGAAGGCCCCCACAACGGCCCCGGTGCATGGCCGAGGCATGCCCCCGGGTCCCGAGGACCGGCCCCGGGGGGCCCCGGGGCATGCCCCCGGGTCCCGAGGGTCGGCCCCGGGGCATGCCCCCGAGAGCGTCCACGCACGATGCCGGACGCCCACGGCAGCATCCATGCATGCCGGGCAGCGTCCGGGCATGCTGTCGCTGGGTGCCGGGGGCTGCCGGGGGGTGCTGGATGCTGGCCGCAGGCTGTGAACGCTAGCCGCAGCCCTGTGAACGCTGGCCGCTTGTCCTGAACGCTGGCCGCAGCCTGTGAACGCTGGCCGCTTGTCCTGAACGCTGGCCGCAGCCTGTGAACGCTGGCCGAAGGCTGTGAACGCTGGCCGCTTGTCCTGAACGCTGGCCGCAGCCTGTGAACGCTGGCCGCAAGCTGTGAACGCTGGCCGCTTGTCCTGAACGCTGGCCGCAGCCTGTGAACGCTGGCCGCGGGCTGTGAACGCTGGCCGCTTGTCCTGAACGCTGGCCGCAGCCTGTGAACGCCGGCCGCAGGCTGTGAACGCTGGCCGCTTGTCCTGAACGCTGGCCGCAGCCTGTGAACGCTGGCCGCTTGTCCTGAACGCTGGCCGCAGCCTGTGAACGCTGGCCGCAGGTCGTGAACGCTGGCCGCAGCCTGTGAACGCTGGCCGCTTGTCCTGAACGCTGGCCGCTTGTCCTGAACGCTGGCCGCAGGCTGTGAACGCTGGCCGCAGCCCTGGGAACGCTGGCCGCTTGTCCTGGACGCTGGCCGCAGCCCTGTGAACGCTGGCCGCAGCTCCTGAACGCTGGCCGCAGCCTGTGACCGCTGGCCGCTTGTCCTGGACGCTGGGCGCAGCCCCTGGACGCTGGGCGCAGCCCTGGACGCTGGCCGCAGGGCCCTGAACGCTGGCCGCAGCCCCGCGAACGCCCGAAAGCCGTCCCGAGAAAAAATCCCCGTATTTTTGTCGTGCGTTTTTCCCCAAATTTTGTCCACCCCTTCCCCACGATTTTTAGAGGATTACAAGCTTTGTCCCGCATTTTTCTGATTTTTCTCCGATTTTTAGGATTTTTTTTCGTTTTCGACTTTAAAAAATCATAAAAAATAGCTCGGGTGTCCAAAAAATTCCGAAAAAATATTTTTTAGTAATTTCACATCATGATCTTTCCAATGGTACCATTGGTTGCTGCTGAAACATTCTAAATCTTCAAAAAAAACCCCAGTATGATTTTTCGTCACAGTTGATGTCTACTGGGGGCAGAGCCAGTAGAGTTATAAGAGCTCTTTATAGGGGAGGTGCTTGGCAAGCAGCGGGGGCAGCAGCAGGGTCAGCGGCAGCCATCGCCCATGCATGGCATGGCATGGCATGATGTCAAAGGCCTTGTTGCCATGGCTTCCTTGCACCGAACCTTGGCGGTCGGATGAGGGACCACCCCGGGGGTCGGGTTTTGCCTCGGGAAGCGTGACTAGCATGAAAATTGTTGGATATCGATCGATGGAGTGCGGGAAGCGTTGCTATGCTAGTTCCTACCTTCCGAGGCACCGGTGGTGCTCCTGACGCCCGTCT
This sequence comes from Carnegiea gigantea, assembly GCA_029747015.1. Classification (NCBI taxonomy): domain Eukaryota; kingdom Viridiplantae; phylum Streptophyta; class Magnoliopsida; order Caryophyllales; family Cactaceae; genus Carnegiea; species Carnegiea gigantea. Next base: position 17,351 of record JAKOGI010004693.1, read on the forward strand.
TCGGTGGCATTCCCTAGGCTTCTAGGATGCCATCACGGGTGGGGGCCTTGCCCCCCCTCACCCGAGAACGGTGCTCACCCCCACGTGGGCAGGGGTGATTGTCGGTGAATTCCCGCGGCCCACCGTCCCTTCTTTCTTGACCCGGCCCCC
>JAKOGI010004694.1:0-22047 GCA_029747015.1 Carnegiea gigantea
TATATATATATATATATATATTAGATCACTCATCTAATGGGCCTTTGTTGGCAATGCTGATTGGACTTAGAATGTGGGATTTCCCTACTCTTGGGTCCTTTTGCCTCCTAAGTCCTACTACCATTTGCTGTGGAGTTTTTCCCCCTTTCAACTTGAAAAAATAAGGGGTTCGTTGACCCCCCTAAAAAAAATTTGGTGTTCAAAGCCCAGGGTTTATAAGATTTCACTTCAGGAATGTTTGGTAGCAACAGCTTTTTGGGGTAAAAGAGCTTTTTGGGGGTGTTTTAACTGTTTTGACCAAATCAAACAGTTAATTAGGTGTTTGGTAAATAAATGTTTGACATAGCTGTTTGACCCTAAAAAGCTTTTTTTGAAAAGACTGTTTCCATTAGCCTTTTCAAAAGGGCTTTTTGAAGAAATGACATATTTGCCCAAAAGTTTAAATAAATTACATTACATGCCATTAAATTATATTTTTATAGCATTATTTTGTAAAGATTGTAAGGTGATTTCTAGTGAGTATCTAGGGATGCAGCACAGGTTGCTAGTGTTAGATGTAGAGTTCAAATGTTTAAAGCAGAAGAAGAGGAGAGTCAGGGACCCACGAATTAAGTGGTGGACCCTCACGAAGGAAAACGTCGTGTTTTTAGTAGAGAGGATTACAGAAGAAGAAGCTTGGAGGCGAGTCCAGGATGCGGATGAAATGTGGGAGGCGATGGCGGTTTGTATTCGAAGGTCGGCTAAAGAGATCCTAGGTTCTTCTAGAAGAGGAGGGGGAAACAAAATGGAGGGTGCTTGGTGATGGAACGAGGAGGTAAAGGAGAAAGTCAAGGAGAAAAAAGAGGCTTACGCTGTTTTTATGAACAGTGGAGCGGAGGAAGAGAGAGTAATTAGTAGAGCTAGATATAAGGCAGCAAAGAAGGTAGCCAAGAAAGCTGTTGCGGTAGCTAAGAGCATGGCTTATGATAGATTATACCATAGACTGGAGTCAAAGGAAGGGGAGAAGGAAGTTTTCAAGCTGGCAAGGACTAGGGAAAGAAGAACAAGGGATCTAGGTGTTGTGAGGTACATCAAAGATGAAAATGGTAAGGTGTTGTCTGAGGATGCAGAAATTAAGGGGAGATGGCAAAGGTACTTTGCCAAACTCCTCAATGGTGAAGTGATAGAGGATTCACGAAGTAGGGAAAGTGAGTGTAGGAAGCGGCGTCTTGATCCACGTATATGTGGTCTCATCAGTAAAGATGAGTTTAAAGAGGCCTTAAAAAAGATGACCAATGGGAAGGCAGAGGGTCCTGATCAGATACTAGTGGAAGTGTGGAAGTGTTTGGGTGAAGAAGGACTAGAGTGGCTAACAGAGCTTTTCAATATTATTTTCTGGACCGTTAAGATGCCCAAGGAATGGAGATCTAGTACAGTCATCCCTCTGTACAAGAATAAAGGTGATATTCAAGATTGTAATAATTTTAGGGGTATAAAGTTGCTCAGTCACACTATGAAGTTATGGGAGAGGGTGATTGAGAGAAGGTTGCGAAAGGATGTCTTCATTTCAGAGAACCAATTTGCCTTTATGTTAGGCATATCAACCATAAAAGCGATCTACCTCCTTAGAAGGCTCATAGGTTTGTACAGAGATAGAAAGGTAGATCTTTATATGGTGTTCATTGACCTGAAAAAAGTATATGATAGAGTTCCATGGGAAGTTTTATAAAGATGCTTGGAAAAAAAAGGAGTATCACCCTTGTATATTCGAGTCATTAAGGATATATACGAGGGAGGTAGGATGAGTGCTAGGACACCAGGAGGGGTCACCAAGGACTTCCTCGTGAATATGGGCCTGCATCAAGGTTCCGCCTTAAGCCCTTTTCTTTTCACCCTACTTAGGGATGAACTTACAAGAGGGATTCAAGATGAGTTGCCTTGGTGTATGCTATTTGCAGATGACATTGTTCTTATTGATGAGACCAGACAGGGAGTTAATGTCAAGTTGGAACAATAGAGGCATATACTGGAATCTAGTGGTTTCAGACTGAGTAGATCGAAAACGGAATACCTTCATTGCTGTTTCAGTGGGAGAGAGGATGCGGGGGGAGAAGTTACCCTGGATGGGAGGTCGATACCTAAGGTCGATAAGTTTAAGTATCTAGGCTTGATCATTCAGCGGAATGGGGATATTGACGAAGATATTAACCAGCGAATAAAGGTGGGCTGGCAAAAATGGAAGTATTCCTCGGGTGTGCTGTGGGATAAGAGGTTGCCCCTTCGTTTGAAAGGCAGAGTCTATCATATGGTAGTTAGACCGGCTGTTCTTTATAGATCGGAGGGTTAGCCTCTAGACAAGACGCAAGCTCAAAGGTTGATGGTAGCAAAGGTGAGGATGATTAGATGGATGTGTGGTTATACGAGAATAGATAGAATTAGAAATGGTGTTATCAGAGACTTAGTTAAAGTAGCTCCCATTGAAAACAAGATGAGAGAAACAAGACCCGATGATTTGGCCATGTGAAAAGGAGGAGTGTGGACGCTCCAGTGAGGAGATGTGAGATGATCAACATCCTCGGGGGCAAGAGAGAGAGGGGCCGACCAAAGAAGAGTTTGGATGAGGTGATTAGAGAGGACTTGAGAGTTGTCGGTTTGACGGAGGACCTGGCTAAGGATAGGAAGTTGTGACGGAATATGATTAAGATCGTAGAGTAAGATCTTAGATCACAGAGAGTCGACCTCGTAGTTGGCTCTTGGTTGCAGTGACAGCGTGCTGGTAGTGGTGTTGTTTTCGTTTATCGTTTTTGTTTGCAAGTAGTACTTTTTATGGGGAAGAGGCACCATTTGCTTACCTCTGGTTGTTAAGGTATGTCATCATCTTCTGATTTACTGTTCTTATATTACATAACTCCAACAACTTGTCTTTTTTAATGTTCCCATTAAGTGTTTTCAAAATGTCTTTTCCTTAAATTTTTTTCAAAAATTCTTTTATGTGGGTCTCTCGGAATCAGCCTTTCCACGGGTAGGAATGCCGGTAGGGGTAAGTTTGCCTACCGCTGCATCTCCCTAGACCCCGTGAAAGCGGGACCCATACTGGGAGGTGGTGGTGTTGTTGTTGTTGTTGTTTTTATAAATAGAAAGAGCATTTAGTATCATAAATTATTCCTTGAATGTTTATACTAGTAGCATTCGAACCTAGGTATATCTTGTGGATTCAAAAGAATAGAGGCATTTTCTTTATTTTTATTTTTTTGAGGTAAAAATAAACCGTTGAAGTCGTATTGTCTCTTTTATTATTTGTATCTTTTTAGCCAAGTAGTATACCTTTCGGTGTAGATTTTCTAATTTTGCTAGTGTAATGTATTAAGTTTATTGGTTCTCTCACTATGTACCTTTATGAACGTTTAATGTTTATACCTTAGATTATTCAGTTTTTCTTCCGATTATCTAGACAATAAGCCTTTGATTGATACGACCTAGTAACATTTGATACTATATTTTGTATGAATTGAATCTAATGAAGACAAAGTCTTTAGAAATTCATATAAATTTTAATTTCAATTTATAAACCAAAAAATTTTAAAAATAACAAAATAACGTTATAAAACATTGGCATTATTTACATTAAGTACAAATTGAAAAGAAATAAGATATACCATAAATACAAGTTATGTAGAATTTAGCAAGAAAGCAAAGTCTTATCACTGAAGTTTCCCTTCTTTTTTTTTCCCCCCCCCCTTGATAATCACAAATGAAGTTAATTTATACCTATGGCACCAATTTAATTTATACCTATCACTGAAGAAATGTATTTATAAAATTGTTTAAATATGTACATACCCAACATGAGCTATTGTACATGTAAATGCATATTTATTTATTAATGATTTTTAATTAATATGTATAATAAACAAATAGTTTGCAAATATAGCTATTATTCGAAGTCACTAATACTAATAGAAAATTAGTTGCAATACCATGCTTCACATGGTTAGTGTAAATTTTTTTAACTTATTAATAAATATCTAATCATAACAAGTTAAATATTGATGTCAATTTAACAGTATTTGTATATCTATTTGTAATTTGTGTAAGCATAAATCGACAGTGTGATAAGCATGGGAAATTTAGATGAGTAATCTCTTGCTAACACTTGACATAAAAAATAGTTTATCTATTTGTTTGTTAGATATAATTTAAGGGTGTTTATTTTACACCCAAAAACAAAAATCTATTTGTTAGAAGTAATTTTGGATATCCGTTGAAATCTGAATGATAGCAACATCGTCCAATTTTTACTTTGGTTAATGTGTGATGAGAGAATTGTATGATTTATGCAAGCATTAGGTTGAGCTATTTATAATTTTCAAACAGAAATGAACATATTAAATTAATTCATAGAATATAATTACTTAGTTTACATCAAAAGCTATGTACCTAAAATTACACCAATTTAAATAAAAGAAAAGAAAAACAAAGAACCAATGTTGTGATGACAACTGTTCCCAAAACAACTAATTTATTCCGTTTTTATATACTATATTAAATTTTCTATGTTGTTTGATGTAATGGATTGCATCGTTAATTTAATTTTGAAAGTATTTATAATTAGAACTATCGAGAATATACATTAATATAAACTGGAGTTGAAAGCTGTTAGAGAAATAAGAGGAGATAAGCTAAAAAAATAAAGATAGGGTTGCTAGTTTCATTAATATAAGTTGGAGTTGGAAATTATTAGTAAAATAATTAATTTTTTATTACAAATATTTATCAAAGAATTTGTGTGATAATTTATTAGATTCTTAAAATAGTTATATAATTTTTGAAAAATAATCACAAACATATGTAGTTAATAAATTATTTCTTCAAAATCATTTGCATTTTACAATCACGATAATAAACTATTTAATTTGTTTTATTAGTAAAAGAAGCCCAATTATTGAAAAAAATTAGGTAATTTAGATTTAATTAATCACAATCTAATCCTTAAGTAGTTTCTACAAGTGCCGAATTTTGCTGAATTATATTGAATTGTACTGAATGATACTGAATTATGCTAAACTATGTTGAAATGTATTGAAATATGCTGAATACTAATAATAAGTACTTATCATAAGTTGAAAAGAACATGATTGATATCTTGCACCCAGTGGTTGAAAAAATCCATAAATTTATATTAAAATACTTGAAGTTTGTTAAAAAAAATTATATTTACATTAACAAAAAGTATACTACAAGTACATTAACTATTTTCATGGAGATATTTTTTATGCAATGATACCATATCACGTTAATATGAATTCAGTGCTTATTTTGTTAGTGCATTTAGAATGATTGTGAGAGAAACAGCACCTACAAAAACTAACTAGTAGGATTATCAAATAAGAGGAAGTTTGAAAAACAGACACCATTGTAAAAAAAAGCTTTTCAATCTGTATCTTACCATTTTTTTTACCTTTCAGACATTATTGATCAATTTCGTGCCGATGAAACAGGAAGGAAAAGAAGAAACACAGACGCTGCGGTTAAACAGTTCTTGAACAGCTGAATATACCAGCTGGTATATTCTTTTAAAAAAAAAAAAATTAGTTAATTAGTGTAATGTGGCAGACTACGAAAATCTGGAAATCACATTCAACCAATGAGATTTCCTGTTTTGCCCCCGTAGTTTTCTATTTTTTTCAGAGACAGGGAAAGTGGTGACTAGGACAAACAGGCTGTTCTCAAGCGACTTGACGGTGTGTTTAACCTCTGTTTAATTATGATAATCACATGCTCACTGCATTTATAATTAATAATTGATTTAACAGCAAAGCATCAATAATGACTATTAAACCATACATATAAATGCAGAATAGGAAACAGTGTGGCGGCCAATTTACCGGAAACTTACCCTCAAATCAAATATTAAAATTTAATTTTTTTCTGAATAAAATATAGGCTTTTTTATTTTAAATATATTCGACCTTGGATGGCTTACTAATACCCTTAACTATCTAGTCATAATATATATATCAAATAGAGCATTTACGTGGAGGTTTAGTAGATTCCATTCATGTTTGAGATGGCAACTTGAAATACCAACTTGATCTATCCATCATTTTATGACCTAACATTAAAATTTTGCCGTGCAAAGAGGTACGAAAAGAATTATCGTAGGGTGAATATTAAATTAGAATTACATTGTTAATACAAACTCCTATAAATTAGATGAAATAAAGAAAATAAAACGTTTCATTAGGGAATCGAAAGAGATATTACCACTTCTAGACAATCAAAAAAGAAAAGAGCGAGGTTGGCCAATGGTGACATGAATGCATGGGAAGAAAAATTATATTAAAAATACTTAGAATATTTCATTTGGTATTTGTAGGTTTTTAAAAAGTTTATTTGGAACCCATTGTAGAAATAAATGTATATGTTCTACTAGTACAATTCATCAATTTTATGTTGTGCAACAAATAAATTTATTAGAAGTATAGAAGCACCATATAATATTTTTCTCTTTTTTATTAAAAAAGAAAATTCATTAATAAGAATTTATACTAGACATATATTGATAATCTCTCGACAAAAGTAAATCTTAAATATCAAAACAGATTTCTACTCCAATAAAGTCAATATTAAGTGCACTTATGACCGACTCTATACATGTAGTATTACTTTGGCTACAAACTACGCTTTTTGGGTCCAATTTGTCTTTTCTTGTATGTCAATAAGCTATCATATAACTTCAAATAACAAGTAATTGTTAAGATCCACTTGGAAAGAGCTGTCATATTGAAGCCATGAACTTCCATTATTAAATAATTTTCAGTCAAAATCAATGATTTAAAAGATATAAGTAGGTTACTTCACTGGTCAACCTGAAATTATGATATTTTATGCCTTTTATTGCCTAATATTTTCTCCAAATAAATTATCAAATTAGAATCCTAATGTGCTTTTCTTTATTTAGTAATGTGAAAATTCGAACAAAAAGAATAAATTACTGGTCAAAAGAGTGGAAGAAGGGTGATGGATCAAGTGGGAAAAAAATGAGCATCAAGGCCCAGAATCCTTTGCCGCAGTAGCAGCCCAGCGTCCACGGTCCTCATAGCATCTCCCTCACTTTGGGCATGTTCGTTCCTCCAAGCCGTACGCCAATGAATATCTCCATACCCAGCTTCTGCTCTTCCCGGGTTCCCCTCTCTCTCTCTCTCTCACGGACTCGTCCCAGTACTCGCCCCTTCTCCTTCCCTTCTCCCTGGCCTGCTCTTCCTCTATGGCTCAGTTCTCCCAGTCCTATTCTTTTCGTCCTTCGTTTTCCTAGTCCCTCCTTCCTTCTTTAGCAATCCACGAGCTCAGACTACAATTCGTTCCTAGCGTAGCTTGCCTCCCTTCCTCCAACCTGCACCCAGAAACTCGAAATCAGCCCCATCACCTACTGTTTCATCTTCTCACCTCCATTATTCCTCCTTCCTTCATCATCATTAACACTCATCTTCATCATCCACTTCATCAACTCCTTTCCGTTGCCATAATCATTTCATCAATTGGAGATAATTGCAAGCAGTTACAAGATTGAAGGGTCAAGGTTTAATTGGACAATTGATTGAAAAGGGTTGGAATTCGGCTATAAGTTGCAGAAAACAACATCAGTTTAGGGGAGTAGATTATGTTTATTTTTCAAGTTATCTTCCTTGTTTTCACTTGTGCTTTATTTCATATTTTGATTTGAATTCTCAAGATTAGTGTAATTAATTTCAATTCAGTTGAATCTGAGTGAGATTTTGGATGTTGGCATTGAAATTGCAAGCATTCAGTTCAAATGCTGCTCTGTTCAAAACACTTGTGAGTTGTTGAATTACTATGATTAACGAGTTCCTCTATTAATTCTTGATTTTGCTTTGCTTTGCTTTGCTTTGGTAGATTTCATAATCTTGGTATTTGATTTTTATTTTCGTGAGTTTAGTTACTAAATTTACGTTGATTGATGTTAGAAATTTAGTCCATTTGGTATAATAATTTGACTTGGGTTCTTGTTAATTTAGCCTCTAATAACATGAGTTCAAATTAGAATTTTAATGACCTAATTTCAGACACATCCTTGAGGACGGCACCGTAAACACTACAATGATAAATCGTGCGCTTGCAGATTTCACAACAAATGTTTGGCACCGTTGAAGGGGTTGGATTTTGTGAAATTAGATTGAGAATCGAGTCGTCATTTAGTCGATTGAGTTGTCTTCGTTTCTTTTCTTACTTTTTTAATTTTGATTTTTACTGTGTGCTTACTTAGTTTTAGTTGTTTTAGTTTAGTTTAGATTTCTTCTGCCTTTGATTTTCGATTAGAATTTGTATTTTTATTTTTATTTTGGTCAATTTAATTTTACATTTTAGTGATTATTTTCTAATGGAAAAAAAAAAATCAAAACTAGCAGTTTGGCTATGAGCAGTGCAGGTACAGAACTGGAATTAACAAAAAAACCATTAGTGCAGGTTTTTTTTTTTTGGATTTTACATATTTTATTTGGATTTTTCAGTGCTAATCTAGTGCTAAGTTTGCTTTTATAATATTTTTAGTAGCTTTTTAGGGATTTTTAGAGTTAAGATGAATTTTTCTGGAATTCTTAGGCATTTTTGTAATTTTCAACAATTTTTGAAAATAATTTTCTGTTCCACTTTTTCTGCACTATTCTAGGACAGGAAAAAAATTAAAAAAAATATGTTGATGTTCTATGTGATTGTGCTAAATTTTTTTGCGTATAGTGTTCTGAATTTGGAGTTTGATTTTATATTTTATTTTAGTTTAGTTTTTGTTTTAGGTTTTGATATTTGTTGTTTTTGTGTGTTAGCAATCAGAAAAAGGGCAACATGCCCGTGTTTTTTTGTGTCTGTGCTTATTTTCTAGTTTATGTGTTAGGTCTCTTATTGTTGTTAAGTCTTTTTGATCTTTTTTTTCTTTTGTAATATAGTTTCATTTTTGTTAGTTTATTTTATTTTGTTAACTTAATTATTTGGATGTCTTGTTTTTTAGCTTTTTATAATTAGTGTCTTAGGGTCATTGATTTGTTTTTATTTATTTTTTTTCATAAAGAACCCTAGAAAAATTTTTAAAAATTGAAATCCTTAAAAAAATTGCAAAATTGAAAAAAAAAAAGAGAAGTGTTTCAAGAATGTCAGTTTTTAATTTTCTATAATTTGAGCATGAACCTTTTTGGAGCTATTTATCAACACTTAATGATTATCGTGCTTAATTGAATCAACATTTTGAAAAATGAGAAATTTGTGAGATCACTGCTATGAGTTTGGATATTGAATTTAGAAGTTATGTGGAGTCTTTGTATCCTGGAGGTTTACTAGGATTATTATCTAAAACTCAAGATGAGGTTTGGAATTTCTTCAAAAACTTAGCTTGGGATAATTATGAGTTTGAATAAGTTAGAGGCACCTCAAGATACCCTTTTCATGGCAAGTATGTTTTTCATGCTAATCCTTACCACCGGGATCCCTTTATGAACTCATATGACCTGTCCTACTCTTATGTGCCTCATATTTTACGTGATTATTGTGAGTCTTCTGATCATGATGTTCGTAATTATACTGATCATGATTATGTTGATGTTATATGTGCAAGTCATGGAAAGACATTACATGACATGATTGGTGAAATGACAGAGACTATAAATGAGAGATTTGCTAAATATTCTCGCTGTCAGAGTAGGGAGCATTATCATTTGTATAAGTCTGACTCTGGTTTAGGAATTCCTAAACCTGAAGTTAGTCTTTATCATTATTTTGAGGCCTCTTAATCTTGTTGCGCCTGATTTGTATGATGACATACCTTTACTTAGCCTAGAACAAGAGAGTGCCCACTCTATGTCTCTATCCCATGACCTTGCACCTAAACGTAGCTCACCCAAGGACGTCACTAAGGATATCCTAGTTTTTGCCAAGCCACCTATCCCTTTTTACCCCCTCTTGTGAGTTTGAGGAGGGTGAACATTTTGAGAGTGCTAGTGAGTTAGATATGAGAATAACAACTAAAGTTGAGCATCATGATTTTGATGAGTCAGAATATATTTCACAAGAGTCACGTGAGGTGGTGGTTCAGCCCACTAATTTGGAACATGAAGATGATATTTTCTATATGAAATATGAGTCTTGTTCATGTGGGTTTAATATCAATGAAAGTCATGATGTAGGTTTCTGTATTGAATATAACTCATTTTCTTTTGACCCTATAATTACTGCCCATCTTTTTGAGCCCACTAAGTCTACCTTCACTGAATCTAAGACTTTTGTGCCTACAGATACTAATTTGGACTAGACTCTTGGGCATATTAAAATACAGGGACTTGTGGACTTAGGAACCACTATTTTGCCTGGACAACATGTTCATGATAACAAAATTTCTAGGTCGATGACTCACTCATTGGCTAATTGTGAGTATATCTCTCTATTTGGTCTTTGAGCCTAATAATTAAATAAGTTGAAATGAGCCCTTACTTGTGCTGCATTGATGTTATAGATGTACTCTATTTGACATTAGTTCTTTAATTTCCATTTTTGTAATTTTATTGAGAGTTGTTCTTACCAGTTTGGTAAGCTACCTCATGCTTTAATGGGTACTAATTTGAGTAGCAATTTTCAGCTTGAAATAAAGAAGTTGATGCTCCAGGAGCCTTTATCTAAATAAATTTCAAAAGGCTATAACTTAGTATATTTCTGCACTTGACCTGGGGTATAATTGTTCCTCTCTTTATTTTCATTTTTTTTGTTTTCTTTTGCATATATTGTTGCTTTATTTGATTTTTGTTTTTTTTTTTTTTTGAGTTTTAGAGCCCTGTCAATTCTCTTCCCTTTTGAGTCCTCTTTTCTTTTTGTATATACATTTTCATTTTTAGTTTTTATTTTTCCTTTCAATCCCAATGAGGAGATTGTCTAATTTAGGTGTAGGAATGGGAAAACATTGCTCAAAAACTCAACAAAAAAAAGAAGGAAAAAAAAAGAAGATGAAAAAAATTGGAAAATTTAGAAGAAAAGTTAAAAAGATTTTTGCTTTGTTTTGGGGAATGTATGCGTGCTATTCTGATTGATTATACTCTGTTGTACCTTAGTATTAGGTTGTATGTAGATATGGTGTGCATGATAGAACTTAGTCCAAAGTGTGATATATGTATACAATCCTAACTCCCGACATTTTTCGAGTGTAAGCTTGATCTTGGTAGATAACCCGTGAGATTTTATGCCTTAAAGATTAATTCATTATTTTAGTCTCACATATTTTCTTTCATGAGTGTCTCTCCAAAATCACATTCAGCATATGCATTATAGTAATATGATAGAAGCATTTTCTGTTTTGTGAACCACATAGCCAAATTGCTATCCTGATTTGAATTTGTTTTATCCTTTGTAACCCTTTGAGCCTTGACCCTTTTTGTTCTGAACCCCTTCATTTTAGCCCTTGGCCTAAATATATTTTCTTATACCTAAGGTAAGACTAGTGGAGCAACACTTCAAGATTCAATGCGGGTAGCTTTTGGGTGTTTATGTAATTAGTGGTTGACTTTTGGTCATAAGGGTGGTGATTTATTGTGATCATTTGGAAAATGAGTTATGTTGCTACATGCTATTTGTATGTTCTTCTTTCAAGAGAAAAAGAGAAAAATAGAGCAAAAGTGAGAAAAATTTCAGAAAAAAATCTTAGAAGAAAAGGGGAAAAAGAAAATTGTAAACGAGAGTATTTGGCATGAATGCATTTTCATTATATATATTCATTTTCCAATGGTTGCTTTTGGTAGGGTTCGTTCTTATTAAGTTTTAGGAGAAGGTGTGGTTATTATAGTTGTTGGGAGGATGTGATTGCTCATGAGCTACTTGACTTTTAGTTCCTCATTTCCTAAATCAATTATCCCCCCCTTACCCTTCTAACCTTTAGCCTCATTACAACTCTTGTAAAGCCCTCTTGATTATTGTCTTGCATATTGCATCTTAGTGGTGGAGAATTAAGAATTTTAACAAGTCTATAGTAGTTTGCATGAATGGAAGGTGAATCAAGTGAACCTTGTTGAATTTTAAACACATCAGTGGGAGTGTTCCACATATCCCTAAAATGAGGTTCCACTAGTCGGGCTAGTGTGTATTTCTTAAGTGGGGTGAAAGATTATGTATAGATGTCATCAATAGGGACTAAGAGTTTCTTGATGTGTACATTGTGTTTATATGTGATCTAACACTTAGGTTATTTGAGTTATGTGGTTAATTGGAAAATGTACATATTTTTCTCGGCGTTGCATACATGAGGTTTTAGAAAAGAAAATTTTCCAAGATTTTGTGTGTATAGCTACTGCAAACCCTCACGAGAACTTGCTCGTCCACTAGAGGTAACCTAGGGGTTTAAAGGGCTTGTTCCACATGTTCAGTGCAACCATGATTTCTACGAAAGTGAGTTACGATTTTATTTTCTTTTTCTAGGATTTTTTGGTTTCATTTTACTCGAGGACAAGCAACATTTAGGTGTGAGAGTGTTCTTCAACCTGAAATTATGATATTTTATACCTGTTATTGCCTAATATTTGCTCAAAATAAATTATCAAATTAGAATTTTAATATGTTTTTGTTTATTTTATAGGAACTGTGAAAATTTGAATAAAAAGAATAAATTGTTGGTCAAAAGAGTAAAAGAAGCGTGATGGATCAAATGGGGAAAAAAAAAAAAGAAGAGAGAATCAAGCCCTAGAATCCGTAGCCTCCTCAGCAGTCCAGCACCTACGACCCTCCTAGCATCTCCCTCACATCGGGCTTGTTCGTTCTCCACAAGCTGCGAGCCAATCTCCCCCCCCAATACACAAACTGTCCTCTTCCCAGGTTCCCTTATCTCTCTCGCGTAGGCCTGGCCCAGTACTCGTCCCTTCTCCTTCCATTCTCCCTGGCCCCCTCTTCTCGTATGGCCTAGTTCTCTTGGGCCTACTTTTTTCATCTTTTTTTCCCCAGTTCGTCCTTCCTTCTCTAATAGCCCACAAGCTTAGAGTCCAGATCGTTCCCGTCCTAGCATGCTTCCCTTCCTCCAATCTGCACCCAGAAACTCGAAATCAGCCCCATCCCAGCTATTTCATCATCTCACCTCCATTATTCCTCCTTCATTCACCATCATCAATACACATCTTCATTATCCAGTTCAACAACCCTTTTCCGTTACCATAATCATCTCATGAATGAAACAATTGCCAGTAGTAACGAGATTGAAGGGTTAAGATTTAATTCGACAATGAATTGAAAAGGGTTGGAATTCGGCTATAAGTTATAGAAAACAACATTAGTTTAGGGAAGGGGATTAGGTTTATTTTTCAAGTTTTCTTTCTTGTTTTTATTTTTGTTTTATTTTAATATTTTTATTTAGATTCTCAAAATTAGTGTAATTAATATCAATGCAGTTGAATCTGAGTGAGATTTTGGATATTGGCATTGGAATTGCAAGCATTCATTTAAAATGCTGCTTTGTTCAAACCTCTAGTGAGTTGTTGAATTTCTATGATTAGCGACTGCCTCTTAATTCTTGATTTTGCTTTGCTTTGGTAGATTTCATAATATTGGTATTTGATTTTTATTTTCATAAGTTTAGTTACTAAATTCACATTGATTGACGTTAGAATTTAGTTCATTTGGTATAATAATTTGACTTAGGCTCTTGTTAATTTTAGTGACCTAATTTCGGATACATCCTTCGGGACCACACCCATAAACACTATAAAGATAGCTCGTACGCTTGCAGATTTCACATCATTTGCGTAAGAAAAATATCGGAACAAAACTCTTTTATTGATTACAAACCCTTATAGAACTTGTACAATAGGCAAAAAAAAAACTTACAGAATCCCACGAGGGAAGAAACAACTCACACAAAAGGCGATAGGCCAAATCCTATGAAACGAATCCTAATTCTCACAAAAAAAGGAGAGAAAATTTATTAGACAGAAATAATACCCCAAATGATTAAAGAAACATAAAGTAAAAGTGCTTACAACTTGCTAAAAAGTCAGTAGCATAACAATCTAGAAAAGAGACAGAACTGGCATATCTAAACATATAGAACATAAGTGTCCATCTATTAAACTATCTATTTTAGGAATGTGCATATATACCAATCTAATCCCCTTCAAAATATAGCTCATAAGAATTTTTTTAGATAAGGGTGTCCATTGAATGCCCCCTGCCTTCACATAGATCCGCATATGAAAGGAAGAAGAGGTACAAAACTAAGATCTAGGGAGGAGGAAGGGAACGGTCTGCAAGAAGTGGTACAAAAATAAGATCAACGGAGAGTGAGGGGGTAGGGTTTACATGCACAATACGAGACAAACAAGAGTAAAAGTCTTATCTTATGTAGCACCAAAAAAAATTTAAATTAAAAAAAAAACCTCTTATGTCTTTAATGTCAACCCTTAATAATTGAATTAATTTTTTTTTTTCCACTAAGACAAACTATCCACCTACATAATTTTTAGTCTATTAGTAACTAATTAAACCTACTTACTTTTGCAAACAGCTTCACACCAAGAAGAGAAATAGGCTAGCACAATCTTGATTAAATAATTTGGTTTTTGTCAAATCAAATCATGAATTAAAGCACAGATGACTCAAATGATGATGATCTTGTATTTGAAAGGGATACTTTGACTTCGGCAACTGTTGCTCAACCTTACAACGCCAATGAGTCCCGCTATAGCACTAGGCGTACAGGATTAACAAGCACTAGCATCGCTAAAATTTCGGCAAGGGCCAAAGGAAAAGCTCCCGCTCATGCCTCTGGTTCTAAATATTCCCAAGCTCATACTCAATTGTTTGATGAAGATAAGGAAGATGAATTTGAAGAGGAAGAGGAAGAGGAAGATGATATTAGAGATGATGTTGAGTTGGTGGATGATGATGATGATGCAGAGCATGTGGTGTTAGATAATGATGAGGGATGCTTAGTTCACCTTTATGAGCTATTTTGCTTTGTGTGCTATGTGTTTTATGCTTTCTTTCTATGGCTATGCTAGTTTGTTCCTTTTAAGACTTCTACTATCTTATGGTGTGCGCTTGGAGACACTGTGATGTTATGCTATCATACTTTATGACTATTTGTAATGTTAATCGTGGTCATCTTGACGTTTAATTCCTTACTTTATGTCATTATCTAACTTATTTTCAAAAAAACATGGTTTAAGAATGATTTTGGAGTATTTTATAGCCGAAGGGTGCCACGCGGTCTGAAAAGCCCGCATCTTCGCCTCGAAACCCGCACCCCGGACTCCAGGCCCTTTGCACTTTTTTAATCTTAGGTGTGTGTGTATGTGTGTGTGTGTGTATATATATATATATATATATAAATATATATATTTGTGTGTGTGTGTGTGTGTGTGTATACACATGTGTGTGTGTGTGTGTGTGTGTGTGTGAGCCTCCGAATAACAATCTAATAGATGATATCAAGAACTTTGTCAAGCATTTCTAGCACATCAGCCTTAGAATAACAACATTCTTTCTCTTCAGTGTCTCTAAGAATGGAGCTTTTACTTCTTGACGATATCACTGATTCATCATCATTAGGCCGTTTTCCATAGTAGGCAATTGTAAGCTCCATGTCATGAGCTCATGTTGCTAATTCTTGGAATGTTTTAGGCTTACTTACTTGCAAGGCATAAAGTATATCTCAATCCATCCCTCGAACACACATTTCAACGGCTGAAGCTTCTGACAGACAGTCCGTACATTCAAGACTGAGAGACCTCCAACGGTTAATGTAATCAAGAACTGGTTCGTCCTTCCATTGTCTAGTATTTGTTAGCTCTGTCACGCTAACAATGCTGCTATCCCAGTGATGCAGAGAGGATTGATGAATGACAAAATTCTTGAGGGCCAGACCCTTGAATTGAATTCTTGATTGCAAATTTCACCAAATCATGAATTAAATCAACTTGTCACTTGTCCATCTTGCATGGAATTCTCATGATATATTCCATCTTGGCATGCTCTTGTTCTTTTTTCTTTTTTTTGAGAAATGAAACAAAGCTTCATTTTGTGTGGCCATGGCATTTAGTTCTTCTGCTGTCATTGTAATTCAGCATTTACATTTACTTATGCTTTTTTTTGGTCCTGTGGGCCTGGCAAAATGCCAGCTCCTTTTTTTTGGGGGGGGGTTCACGGCTCATTCTGCCAAATTTGGGTGTAATTACGTCAGAATGTTCAACAGAAAATGACCAACACTTCTCCTAAACCAGATAAATAGATTTGCTGCTCAATTTTTAAGATTCCCCTTTTTCGTTTCCTTTCTCTTTTTTCTTTTTTTTTTTTTTTTTGGGAAACCATTTTAGCCCTTTTTTTTTTCTTGTTTTTTTTGACCTTTTGATATTTCATTTTTTTAGGCTCCTTTTTTTAGGCCTTTGTTTGTCTTTTTTTAAGAACTTAAACTAATGCTTCCTTTTTCTTTTTTTTTTTTTTTAGGAAACTGCTGAATCGACTACTCCCCTATTAGATCGCAAGTGAGGTCGACCTTTTAGATGAAGAATCGTTTCTCCCCGTAGATTCGATTTTTTTGCAGAAGACTCCCTTACTTAATTTGGTTTGGGTCGACTTGGATTTATTCCTTCGTACCGCGACTTCTCCAATTAGATTGTGAAGTGAGGTCGACTTTTAAGATGATGAATCGTTTCTCCCGGTAGATTCGATCTTTCGTAGGAGACTCCATCACTTAGTCTAGCTGGGGTCGACTTGGATTTCTCCTTCTAGCCGCAACTCCACCAATTAGATCGCGAAATGAGGTCGACTTTTAAGACGAGAAATCATTTCTCCCCATATATTTGATTCTTCGCAGTAGACTTCCTCACTTAATCTTTTTGGTGTCGAATTATATCTCTTCCTTCTTGCTGCGACACCTCCAATTAAATAGTAAAGGTGACTCTCCCGATCAGAAATGAAGACTTAGCTCTACTAATCAGATGGTAAAGGCATGACTCATCCAATCAGACAGCAAATTGACTACTCCAATCAGACAGTGCAAACTTGACTCCGTCGATCAGACATGGGCTTGACTCATCCAATCAGACAGGAAAAGTGACTCATCCAATCAAATAGTGCAGACTTGACTTCTAAGATCAGAGAGTAAAGGCCTTCATATTCCTTTGATCAAATATTAGAGACTTGACTTTTTCTATCAGATTATGAAGGCGTGACTCGCCCAATTGGACAGCAAAAGCAACCCATCTGATCAGATAGTACAGATTTGACCCCTTCTATTAGACAGAGGTTTGACTGATCCGATCAGGCAATAAAGGCGTGACTTCTCTTATCAAATAGCAAAGTGAGGTCAACTTTCAAAGCCAGTTTCGACTTGAAATAGGAGGTTGCCTACTTGAAGGAAGATGCCTACATTGCCAGTACATGACTCGAAGGAAAAGCCTGCCAATTTAAAGGAGGACGCATATATCGCTTGCGAAAGAGGATGAGATCTTAGTGTTGCCCCCAACTTGAGAGTGTTTTAAGAGTTTGCAACAATTTGGTGACAATTCAAAGTCTGTTTACATGATTTAAAAATGTGCTTAGTGACTTATAAGTCAACACATTTGATAAAATGACTAGATAATGTTTCACTTTGATGACTGAGAGTCTTGGACTTGATGACTTATGAGTCTTTAAGTTTGATAACTTGGAGCTTAGAACTTTCTTGATTTTGGAGTCTGGAGCTTTAACGACTTGGTAGTATTTTAATTTTGATGTCTTAGGAGAGTTGAACTTTGATGACTTGAGAGTCTATTTGGTCACTTAGGAGTCAGTAATTTCGTTGACTTAGGAGTCTTGAAGAAACAACATCGAAGCCTTAAAAAAACTCAACTTGGAAGTGTATGAGAATTGGTGACTTGGGAGTCTGCTAGGATTGACTTAGAAGTCAGAGAGTTTTATGACTTGGGAGTCTTCGCGATTTGATGACTTAGAGGTCATGAGTTTTACCAACTTGATAGTCTCTTTCTTTGGTGTCTTTGACTTTGAAGAGTTAAGAGTCTGTTACATCAATGACTTGAGGGTCTGTAAGGTTGACTTGAAAGTCTTCGATAACTTAAGAGTTAACAACTCTATTTGACTTATGAGACTTGAGAATCTTTAAGCTTTAATTATTTGGGAGCTTATATCATTGATGACTTGAAAGTCTACCATCTTGATGACTTGAGAGTCATTGAATTCACTTCAAAGTTTGTAATTTTGTTGACTTAATAGTCTTTAGGTAGCTTAGAAGTCTTTAATGCTGATGGCTTGAACATCTTATAGGTGACTTCATAGTATGTGCTGACTTAAGAGTCTAGAAGTTTGGATTTGAAAGTCTTAAGGGTGACTTGAGAGTCGAAGTTGTTTTGTAACTTGACAGTCTTGAGGAGTGACTTGAAAGTCTTCATCAAGCATATAGTTATATTGACTTAGAAGTCTTAGAGTTTGTTGACTTAGAGGTTTAATATAATTAACTTGAAAATCCTCAAATGTGACAACTTCGAAGATTACGAAATTTGACGATGTAGGAGTCTTGAATCTGAATGACTTGATAGTCTTTTACTTTGCTGACTTAGGAGTCTAAAACTTTGACGACTTGACATTTTGTGAGAGTTTGGCAAATTAAGAGTCTAAGAAATTTGATGACTTAGGAGTCTTAAAAGTTTGACTTGGGAGTCCACGAGATTTGATGACTTCGGGGTCTGTGAAGCTTGACTTCAGAGTTTGATAAGATTGACATTTGGGTTAGAAAGTTTGATGACATAGGTGTTTGTAGAGGCTGACTTAGAAGTCTTAGAGTTTATTAACTCAGAAGCCTGTAAAGATTGACTTAGAAGTCTTAGAGTTTAGGTGACTTGAAAGTCTGAAATGAGTAACTTGAAAGTCTTCGAGTCTATATGAGGAGTGACTTGAAAATCTGTAAGTTCTTTGATGACTTAGGAGTCTATAGAGGCTAACTTGGAAATCTACACCCTAAACACCAATTTTAGGTCGGTCTCTTCCAAAGCACTTTCCAATATGATCTTAGTAGACGATTAATCAGATTCTTTAGTGTCTTCTTCGTCTAATGTGATTTTTCCTTCTTTTGCAATGGACTTGTTTTCTGAATGCTTTGCACTTCTCTATTAGACTAATGATGGTCCTGTGATCCTTGCAATATTTGGGATCATTAGTTATTCCAATTTCTTCAGGATGCCTTGACTTTGAGAGTTCTATAAGTCCTTTCCCAAGAAGTTTGTTAAGCATTTCTGGCACATCAGCCTGAAAATAACAACATTCTTTCTCTTCAGAGTCTCTAATCATGGAGATTTTACTTTGTGACAATATCACTGAGTCATCATCATTAAGCTGTCTTCGATAGTAGGAAATTGTAAGCTCCATGTCATAAGCTCGTGTTGCTAATTCATGGAATGTTTTGGGCTTGTTTATTTACAAGGCATAAAGTGTATCCCAATTTATCCCTTGGACAGACATTTTAGCGGCTGAAGCTTCTAGTAGACGGTCCTTGCATTCAAGATTGAGAGACCTCCAACGATTGATGTAATCAAGAACTGGCTCATCCTTCCATTGTCTAGTATTTGTTAGCTCTGTCATGCTAACAACGCATTGAGTGCTGTAGCGCCAATTCAGGAATTCCTGCTCCTTTTGTTCCCAGTTGTCCATAGACTCTGATTCCAAATCCATATACTAGTCAAATACAATCCCTTTTAGAGTTCGGATAAACTGCTTCACCAGTCAGTCTCCCTCTATACCAGCATTGCTTTACGTCTTAATGAAGTGGGCGATATGCTGTTTAGGGTTGCTCTTATCATCAAATTGGTTGAATTTGGGAGGTTGATAGCCATGGGGCATACGAAGAGCATTAATCCTCTTCGTATAAGGCTTTGTGTACAAGTGAGTCTTGTAAGACCCTCCTCCTAACTGAGCCTAAACTGCATTTGCTATTAAGCTTTGAATCTGCTCAATAGACATCGAGCCTAAGGAGTGATCCTTCTTTGCCCTATGCGCATCGTTAGATTCTTTGCTATGGTTAGACTCTTTATCAGAATCTTCAGTGCCTGAACCTTTGTTGGAGGCTTCAGAGGACTTCTTTTCCAGCTTCTTCATCAGTTCATCAATCTGATCATTTTGACGCTTGATTTGAGCGTCCTTTTCTGTACTTTCCTTTGAGAGTCTGTCCAATGTAACCTTCATGCTCGCCAATTGTTCTTCAAAATTGGCAGCTTCTGTCACCATAACTGACATGATGACAGTGTAAAAGGATTCAGCTTCAGCCTGTGAGGAAAGTGATCCTTTTGACGATGCCAAAGAGGAATCGCTGCTTGAATAGTCATCCCCTTCAAAGGGGAAAGGTTGGAAAACAGGATTGATGTGAGTTTGGAGTTCATCTATCCCACGTGGAATTGTTTATGGCATGTTTAATCCAGCAACAGATTTTTGCTTCAAAGCATTTGAAGCGATTTGGTTCACTCCATCAGATACCTTGGAGCCGAGGTTTTAGATCTTACGTGACTGCAATAGCACAATCACAATTGATTGCTCTACAACAGTTATAGCTGCAGCGCTTGTCATACTTCTGGTCATGACACCACCTGATGAGTGCTATCAGTTGTTGATCCCTGAGATATGGATCGAATAGCTTTCTTTTAAGATTGAGAGATGACATTCTTGGGGCCCGTGTTATATTCGAAGGAATGTAGAGTTTGTACTTTGGAGAAAGATATGAAAGGTAGATAGGTCGCACCAAGCATGCCAAAAATTTGTAAACAAAAATTTCACGTCTAAAATAAATTAGATAAGAAATTGAAAAACAAATTTAATTTTCTATTAACATTGCATTTATGGGTACAATCTTCAAATTGCATACAATGAAGTAGTCCTCTGACTCAATCTCCTTCAATTTGAGTCTTCCGAGGGTGTGATACTTGATCTCGATTGACGCAGAACCAACTGGAGAACTCTGAAATGGTTCTTGATCTTGATCTGCAGGTGGTTGATTGCTGACTTTGAAGCTTGCAAGTTTTGATTCTTCTTGCTTGGTAGCTAGATGTCGCTTGCAATCTGAGCTTCTGAATTCTGTCACGCTAAATATTAAATATAGTTGGCCAGATTAATCGATGCGAGGGCGGGATTGTGTGACCTCAATCAATGAACTCAATAAAGAACTCTAAAATAGACTTTAATTTGAGGTTGCAGAAGCTATTGAACTAACTAACTTTGATCCTTGCCGCTTGGTAGTTAGATGTTGTCTGCAGTCCGAGCTCTGGAACTAGTAGACAATATGGCATGTTGAGCTCTGTTAAGAATGAGAGCGGAGGACCCCTATTTAAATACTTCAAGGCTAGGGCTTAAGTTGGAAGCTGGGCCTAGGCCCGTATCTTAGCAATTATTCCCTTAATTTTAAAAGAGAAATAATTACTATTTTCTGCACCATCAATGACATATGGAAGCTTCTGATTGACAATAATTCGATTCCCTTTAAATGGACCCGCCAAAGCCAATTTTACACACCGTGTCCTATGATTTGTTAGCAAATTTTTGCTTCCCACAATATATACAAATATATATATATATATATATATATATCTATATATATAGTATATATATATATATATATATAATATATATATATATGCACATACCTACCATATTATATATATATATATATATATATATATATATATATATATATAGTATATATATATATATACATGCATATATAGTATATATATATATATATAATATAATATAATGTATATAAGATAATGTATGCGCATATATAACATATATATATATATATATATATATTATATATATATATAGATTTGATATATATAGTAATACCTTTACACTCACACACACACACACACACACACATATATATATATTATATATATATATATTATATATATTATATATATATTACACACACACACTAAGGGTGTGTGTGTGTGCGTGTCTATAAATATATATCATATATGTGTGTGTATGCGTGTGTGTGTAAATATATCTCTATATAATGTATGCGTGCACGTATACTATACGTATATGAATATATAT
>JAKOGI010004695.1:0-22044 GCA_029747015.1 Carnegiea gigantea
TTTGGTTTGTATTAGAGTAAACCGTGTGTTAGGTAGTGATTAGCAAGTTTAATGACTTTCCTCCATTGGAAGGAAAGCTCATTTGTGTACTCTCAAGGCCATATAAAGCCTTGTATGTTCATTTTGAAGCAATGGAGTTGAAATTTTCAGTTGAGAGAAAAGACTTTGTGTCTTGTGATTTCCTAAACACTTAACTTGCTTATCCTTAATTGTGGCCGATTAAGGTGGTGACCAAGTGAGTCTTGATCTTTGGTTAGGTGGTGTATCTTATCCTAATCCAAAATTAAGGGCCCTAAGCTAAGTGATTAGTGGTGTATCTTATCTAATTATCTGACTTAGAACTATCCTAAATTCATTAAACACACTTGAAGTTCATAAGCAAGCTCTTGGTTTCTCTCCCCTTAATCCGTGAGCCTCTTTAGTGATCTTCTTGGTGTTCTTCATCCTCCTTTACTTTCCTCACTTCCTTTACTCCTTTGATTCCTCTTTTCCACACAAAATCAAGCCTTGACAAAGCTGATTGCATCGAATTTCCAACAACCTTCAAAGCTATCTCAAACCGTGGAAAGGGACTTACCTAGGCAAGCTAGGCAGCGAGTTGGCACGGTCACCCCGTGCCATCAAGCACGACCGTTGATGTATATGAGGGTGGCAAGTGAACCAAATCAAACTCCAACTCAAATAAGCCAAATTGGGAAGAGAAATGAAAGATGGATGAGATGGATGAAGAATTTCACTACACAAGAAAAAGGAATAGAACAAGATCTTGTAATTGAGATAATCCTTCACGGAGCCACTCAATGACTTGACCTTGTTCTATTCCTTTTTCTTGTGTAGTGAAATTCTTCATCCCTCTCATCCATCTTTCATTTCTCTTCCCAATTTGGCTTATTTTGAGTTGGAGTTTGATTTGGTTCACTTGCCACCCTCATATACATCAATTGGTATCAGAGCCAAGGTTCTTAAGTGACCCACATCACACCCACATACATCCCAAAAAGCCAAACATACAAAAAAAAAAAAACAAAAAAAAAAGAGGCACAAACCGGCAAACCCAATCTCAAAGACCCGAGAAGCAGCACGGTGCCCCGTGCCATACCACACGACCGTGCCATATTCATTTTCCAGAAATCTGCAAGCCGAGACACAGCACGGTGCCCCCGTGCCACCAAGCACGACCGTGCCACGGTAATTTTCTGCATTTCTTCAAGTCGAAGCATAGCACGGCCTACCCGTGCCCCCTTGCACGACCGTGCCACTTTCCCTGCTGCCTATTCTTCCTTCAAAGCATCTCCAACATGTCTACAAAGTCCACAAGAAGCGACCAAGCACGTGTGGAAGAGTTAGAAGCGCAAGTCACCTATCTTCGAACTCAACTTGGGCAACTTTTGGAGGAAAAACGAAGGTGGGTTCATAGCCCCACTCCCTCTCATCCTCATGAACCGGTGGTCGAATTGGAAGAAGAAGTCTTTCAATCCCGAGCCAATTCTAGTGACGAAGAAGCCCCAAGGAGATGAAGGCAAGGAGGCAATATTGGTGGTGTCCGAATTGACATCCCCGAATTTGAAGGCCAACTTGACCCGGACTTATTTCTCGATTGGTTGCACACCATTGAGAGGATCTTTGAATATGAGGACATCCCGGAGGACAAGAAGGTAAAACTCGTAGCCCTTAAACTCCGCAAATATACTTCAATCTGGTGGGCTAACCTTGGAGCGAAAAGAGCAAGAAATGGGAAAGGGAAAATTAGAACGTGGGCCAAAATGAAAGAAAAGCTTAAGGCCAAGTTTCTTCCCTCTCACTATGTGCAAGACAATTATCTCAAGCTCCATCGACTCAAGCAAGGATCCAAGAGTGTGGAAGAATACACTCGGGAGTTTGAACAACTCCTACTCAAATGCGACTTGAAAGAAGATGACTCTCAAACCTTGGTAAGATACTTAACCGGACTTGATGAGTCTATTGCTCATATTGTTGAGTTGCAACCATATTCATCCCTTGATGACTTGAGTTCTCTAGCCTACAAGGTAGAGCAACAAAAGAAATCAAAGGGAAAGAGTGTCCTTTCCAAGCCTCTCTCTCGTCCTTACCCCACACAAAAGCCTCCGTACTACCCTCCTCGTCCACAAAATTCCCCACCATCACAAACCAAAAACACCACTCCAACCCCTCCAAAACCCTCCACACAAGAACCCAAATCAAAGGACAAGGTTCGTTGCTTTCGGTGCCAAGGTATGGGACACTATGCATCTGAGTGTCCAAACAGGAGGATCGTTTCCCTAGCGGAGTACCAAGAAGCATGTGATGAACATGCCTATGACGAAGAAGAAGAAGAGCACCATGAAGAAGGAAGTTTGGAAGAAGTTGAAGAAGGCCCCGATGAAGGAGAATTGCTAGTTATCCGCCGGGCCTTGAGTGGAATTGCCACTCAAAAGGACATGGAGCAAAGAGAAGCCATTTTTCACACCAGGTGTACTGTAGGAGACAAGGTTTGTTCCCTTATCATTGATGGAGGTAGTTGTGCTAACGTTGCCTCAAAGACTATGGTGGACAAACTCAAGCTGCAAGTCTCTCCTCGTCCAAATCCCTACACCATACAATGGTTGAATCAAGGCAAAGGTTTGCAAATTACTCACCGTTGTCTTGTTTCCTTTTCAATTGCGAAAAACTATAAAGATGAGATTTGGTGTGATATAGTCTTCATGGATGCTTGCCATATGTTATTGGGTAGACCATGGCTTTTTGATAGAAGTGTCATCCATGATGGTCGGATGAACACTTACTCTTTTCTCAAGGACCGTAAGAAAATCACTCTTACCCCTCTCAAAAGTCCTTCCCCCTCTCAACCAAAAGACAATCCTCATTTGGAAGTCTTCTTTACTACTCTTCTCAAATCTGAGCACCATGAGTATGAGTCTTTTAAAGACTTGATACTTTTACAAGAAGAGTCTAAGCCACCATCTCCCTCACATCCACTACTCACCCCTCTCCTACAAGCCTATCACCATGTTTTTCCACAAGAAATTCCACATGGCCTTCCCCCTCCAAGATCTATCCAACACAAGATAGACCTCGTTCCCGGATCCGTACTTCCAAACAAGCCGGCATACCGGATGTCTCCAAGCGAAACACAAGAAATCCAAAGACAAGTGGATGATCTCTTGTCCAAGGGTTTAATTCGGGAAAGTCTAAGCCCATGTGCCGTGCCCGCCCTCCTTGTTCCTAAGAAGGATGGTAGCATGAGTATGTGTGTTGATAGCCAGACAATAAACAAAATCACTATCAAGTACCGGTATCCTATTCCCCGATTGGAAGATCTATTGGATGAATTACACGGAGCTGCTATCTTTTCTAAGATTGATCTTAGAAGTGGCTATTACCAGATTCGTATTTTTGAAGGTGATGAATGGAAAACCGCCTTTAAGACTAAAGGAGGTTTATATGAGTGGCTTGTAATGCCATTCGGGCTTACTAATGCCACGAGCACTTTTATGAGACTCATGGACCAAGTTCTCAAGCCCCTCATTGGAACTTGTGTTGTTGTTTACTTTGATGATATCTTGGTCTATAGTAAGACCGAGGAGGAGCATGCCAAGCATTTGCAACAAGTTTTGGAGATTCTTTCTCAAGAACAACTTTATGGCAATATGGAGAAATGCTTTTTCTTCACTCCTCAAGTGGTATTCTTGGGTTTCATTGTTTCCGCCCAAGGCCTCCAAGTTGATGATAGCAAGATCAAGGCTATTCAAGAGTGGCCAACTCCTACATCCATCACTCAAGTAAGGAGTTTTCATGGCCTAGCCTCATTTTACCGGAGGTTCATTAGAAATTTCAGTACAATTATGGCTCCTATGACTGAGGTAATTAAAGGCAAAGAGTTTTCATGGAACGAGCAAGCACAACAAGCCTTTGAAGAGATCAAGAAGAAGTGATGTATATGTGGGTGGCAAGTGAACCAAATCAAACTCCAACTCAAAATAAGCCAAATTGGGAAGAGAAATGAAAGATGGATGAGATGGATGAAGAATTTCACTACACAAGAAAAAAGGAATAGAACAAGATCTTGTAATTGAGATAATCCTTCACGGAGCCACTCAATGACTTGACCTTGGGCTAATTCTCTTGTCTTAACCAAGGAATCACTCCAATTGGAAAAGGAAGAGAACCTAGAACACCACTTGAATTTGCCACAATTCAAGATATGGAACTAGGAATTTAGTTGCACTTTTGAGAAACACACTCAAAGTACTTGTATTGCTTTGGAAATTTCTTACAATGCTGAATGAATAGCTTCACACGCCCCTCCCCTTTTTATAGACTCAGCAAAAGACAATCAAAGGACTCAAATAACTCCTAACAATTAAAACTAGCTAATGAAAAGTCTAAGAAAAATGAAAAGACTCATCATAAAAGGGTGGGGGAGGTTACAAGGAATATTCTAGGATTTTTGCAGCTGATTACATCAATCTAGAAGCATCTAAAACGTGCACAATATCAGCCACACAAGTATATGTAACCGAAGACTCTTCATATTCCCAGCATTAATCCTTGCAACTGCCTCAACTTCAACAGAGTATAACTTCCAGAATACTCGGCCAAATCACGCGTTCTTGGGCTTGTTAGAAAGCCCTGGAAGTCTATTTTCCAGAATGGGCTCATTTGCTCAATTTGGATAAGCGGTTTGAAAGTTATGGCCCAAACAATGCACCTATCTCAGACTGGACTGGATCAGCATAACGTATCTTTGAGTGATATTTTGCCCAATCAAATGATGTCCAAATTAAACAAACTTGGGCTTATTTGAAAGCTGAAATCTTAAAATTCAAAAGCACATGGGCCCTCAAGTTGTGGGTCCACTTGAGCTTGTCCAAAAGTGGTCACAAAAAATCGGGTTCCGCAGGGATGAATTCGGCACCAAATTTCTAGCAAAGCTTAACCTCTTTTTGACCTCTCCATAGTCTTGCGAGTCTTTGAACTCACTAAAGAAGACCAAATAGGCACATTTCCATGCATGATCTTCTTTGACCCTTTTCTTCTTGAAAGTTGACCTTAAATAAAAATGATGCATATAGGAATATGCATCATACTCCCCGGGTGGTTTTGAGTTTGTCCTCAAACTCGGGAGTTCTTTTTTCTTCTCATACAAGAGGGCATATTTATCAAATGGGGTTCTTTGTGGACAAAAATTATAGGGTATCTCTTGAAGAGCAGTATGATCATGGGGTTGATAAAAGAGGGTAAGGGGAGGGTAGAAACTAGGGTTAGACTCGGTTGGGAGAAGAGAGGTGAGTAAGAGGTTCTTTTGTAAGACTTTTTGTGATTTGGGGGTTTGGGAAGGTTGAATGGGGCTAGGTTCATGCTCATCAAATCTTGGAGGTAGGCTCCAATTTACCTCATTATCTACTTCATTATAGGCGTCAAAGATGAGAGGTAGATCAAAGTTAATGATGGAAATCCCGCCATCCCTTTTGTTAAAAACGAATCAAATCAATTAGGTAATCTTATTATGCTGGTTTAAGGATGAATAAATCATCCAAGTTTTGATTAAACATTGAAACTGCAGGGCAAGGGTTAAATCCAGCAGCTAACCCATTTTTGTGGGCTTAATTTCTCAAACATACTAAGGGTTTACGTCTAATATTTTTTGATGGATTTGAAGATCAAGATGTTAGCTTTCCAACAAATCAAGTTTCATCCAATTTGGACTTCATTTGGTCGTTCAAATCAGCAATTAAACCCAAGGTGTCAAAACTGCCCAGCAGGGCCAGGATGAACCCGGTTTTGTTCTTTTTATTTCTTATGATGTAGTTTAGCTTAAATCTTGTATTTTTACATATTTTGGGTCCCCAAGATCTTAGCTTTCATGTCCAATTGGAATTACCAGATTTGGAGTTCAATTGGTTAGTGAACTAAGCTAATTAGTAAACCTGTGCTGTTTTGGAGTCCAATCTGCACGGGTTGGGAAATCAGGCTGATTCAAGGGGCAAATGACGTCCAATTGCTATGATTCAAAAAGGAGGGTAATCTAGACATCTTGAGGTTTCCAACCATGTAAGAAACGTAGCAATTAGTCATCATTTGAGGTGTCAAACATGCGTTGCAAGTGGAGGCAGAAACCGGCTGCTTGACACCCGGTTGCTTAGCCTGGTGGTTTTCCTCCTTCAAGGGGTTTGCTTAAGGTGGAAGGCTGCCAAGCAGGTCATTTTGAGCTGCTTGATTAAGCACCACTCAGCTACTTGAGAGAGAGACACGTGGAGCTAGTGAAACGCCACCATTTTGCAAGCTCTCATTCGACCACTCAAGCATGACATGGCACACATGCAATTTTCAGTCCTTTTGAGGTGGCAGCCATGCTCTCTTACCTTCCTTGAAGGGAAATTGAGTCAACAAGGTTTCTTAATACTTAGGAAAGAGTTTAAGAAGGAAATCTTGTGTTTTGTAGCTTAAACTTTCAGCTTATGTATGTTTTAGCTTAAACCGTGTATTACTAAGCATAGGATTAGTTTAATGACTTTCCTTGCCTAGAAGGAAAGCTCTTTTCATGTAATCACAAGGCTATATAAGTGCCTTGGCTGCTCTTTTGTAAAACAAGAAGCTTGAGTATTGAAATTAAGAAAAGACTTTGTGTCTTGTGTTCCTCTCAAACACTTAACTTGCTTATCCTTAATTAGGCCGATTAAGGTGGTGTCCAAGTGAGTCTTAATCATTGATTAGGTGGTGTATCTGTATCCTAATCAAAGGTTAAGGGCCCTAAGCTAAGTGATTAGTGGTGTATCTTATCTAATCACAAGGCTTAGAACTATCCAAATTCCATTGAATTCACTTAAAGTTCATGAAGTTAGCTTTTGGATCCCTTAAACCATAAGCTCTCCTTTTTCATGTTTTAATCAGTGAACTTCATTCCTCTCTTTTTTTTTTTCCTTTCATATTCATTTCAAGCTTAATCAAGGCCAAGAATTCTTGCTTTGATTCAGTTTTGAGCCCAAACACAAAAGCCATCTCAAAAACCGTGAAAATCACAAACTAGGCGTGCTTAGGCAGCAAGTTGGCACGGTGCCCCCGTGCCTTGAAGCACGACCGTGCCACCCCTGGTTCGTGAGTTTCCCACTTGTTTTGGTTGTGTTCCTGTTGTAAGTTAGCTTGGGTTGTTCCTACCCTTGAGACTTACATCATTTTTGGTATCAGAGCAAGTTCAGATCCTTGCCTGAACCCCACGCTCCCAAACTCAATCCAAACACAGTCAAGCATAAACCGTTCCTTCCTGCAATCACAATGAGTACTAGCATGTCTGTGGAAGAGAAGCTTGAGGTTCTTTCCAAGCAAATGCAAGAAATGAGTGTGAGTAATCAAGAACTCAAGGCTCGAAATGAGTACTTGAGAAAACAACTTGGAAACTACATGAAGCAAAAGCAAAAGGCGTGTGAAGAACCCATCCAATCCGAACCATGGAGGCAAGAACAAGTGTTTAGCCATACTCTTGATTCATCTAGTGAAGATGAACCATTGAGAATGACTAGACAAGACTCACGGAATCAAGCTAGTGCAAATGATTTCAAGGTTGAAATTCCAGAATTTGAAGGCAAGCTTGATCCTGAAGATTTTTTGGATTGGTTACACATAGTTGAAAGAGTTTTTGAGTACATCCCAGAAGATAAGAAGATGAAGCTGATTGCTTTAAGGCTTCGTAAGTATGCTTCTCTATGGTGGACTAACTTGTGTGCCAAAAGAGTAAGAGAAAGGAGGTCCAAAATCAGAACTTGGGAGAAGATGAAGTCAAAGCTCAAGGCTAGATTTCTTCCTTCTACCTATGTTCAAGATTGCTACTCTCAACTCCACCATTTGAACCAAGGTAATTTGAGTGTAGAAGAATACACTCGTGAATTTGAAAAGCTTGTGATTAAGTGTGATTTGCAAGAGCCAGAAGAACAAACAATTGTTAGATACTTGGGAGGTCTTGATCCTAGGTATGCTAATGTTGTTGATTTGCAAGCTTACACTTCTTTTGATGAAGTATGTGTGCTAGCTCACAAGGTTGAGCAGCAAAAGAAGAGCAAACCGCCCTCACGGCATGAAAATCCAAATCCCTCACCATATGAACAAACCTTAAACAAGGGGAGTTCATCTTATGTCCCTCAACCCACGACATCCCTTTCCCCTTCTCCACAAAAAAACCAAACTCCACAAAAGGGCCTACCCCCAGAACTCACACCAAAACCCCTTCCTAAAAACATCCCAAGGTGTTTTAAGTGCCAAGGCTTTGGTCACTTAGCATCAGATTGTACAAACCGAAGGTATGTTACCTTGGCTGAATGCAAGGCAACTGAGGAGGTCGAAATAGAAGAGGAAAAGAAAGAGGATAAAGAAGATGATCTCGAGGAGATAGTGATTGAGGCGGATGAAGGTGAAATGCTCACCTTAGACACTTACCACCCACCAAAATACAAAGAGAATCGAAATATTCTTTTCATGACTTTTGGTGAACCATCAACCTTTTCCCCCACTCCACCCACACCCAAAACACTCAAACAAACCTTCTGTCAATTCAATTCAGAATCATTCCTTACAGTTCCTAATCCTAAATTAAGAGCATGTGAGAAAGTGGTTCCAATCATGTTCAAGGAGCCCCCTACGTCCACCATTCCAATCAACAGGGGGAAGGTAAAGAAGAAAGTCTCTAAGTTCAAAAGAGACTTGTTTTCATGGTTGATTTTATTTCAACCAGAATTGAGCAAAAAGAGGAGTTCATTACCTACTATGATTTGAGGGCAAATCATTTTTAACAAGGGGAGTATGATGGAAATCCCACCATCCCTTTTGTTAAAAACGAATCAAATCAATTAGGTAATCTTATTATGCTGGTTTAAGGATGAATAAATGATGCATATTTCCATATGCATCATTTTTATTCAACTCCAATTTCAAAGAAGAAAAGGGTCAAAGAAGATCATGCATGGAAATGTGCCTATTTGGTCTTCTTAAGTGAGTTCAAAGACTCGCGACACTATGGAGAGGTCAAAAAGAGGTTAAGCTTTGCTAGAAATTTGGTGCCGAATTCATCCCTGCGGAACCCGATTTTTGTGACCACTTTTGGACAAGCTCAAGTGGACCCACAACTTGAGGGCCCATGTGCTTTTGAAGCTTAAGATGTCAGCTTTAAAATAAGCCCAATTTTATTTAATTTGGACATCATTTGATTGGGCAAAATATCACTCAAAGATACGTTATGCTGATCCAGTCCAGTCTGAGATAGGTGCATTGTTTGGGCCATAACTTTCAAACCGCTTATCCAAATTGAGCAAATGAGCCCATTCTGGAAAATAGACTTCCAGGGCTTTCTAACAAGCCCAAGAACGCGTGATTTGGCCGAGTATTCTGGAAGTTATGCTCTGTTGAATGTGAGGCAGTTGCAAGGATAATGCTTGGGAATATGAAGGAGTCCTTCGGTTACTATACTGTGTGGCTGAATTGTGCACGTTTTAGATGTTTAGATTGATGTAATCAGCTGCAAAAATCCTAGAATATTCCGTGTAACCTCCCCCACCCCCTTTTATGATGTGTCTTTTCATTTTTTCTTAGACTTTTCATTAGCTAGTTTTTAATTGTTAGGAGTTATTTGAGTCTTTTGATTGTCTTTTGCTGAGTCTATAAAAGGGGAGGGGCATGTGAAGCTAATGATTCAGCATTGTAAGAGATTTCCAAAGTAATACAAGCACCCTTGAGAGTGATTCTCATTTGTGTCTCAAAAAATTCCTAGTTCTATATCTTGAATTGTGGCAAATTCAAGTGGTGTTCTAGGTTCTTTATCTTCTC
The DNA here is from genome assembly GCA_029747015.1 of Carnegiea gigantea. Lineage (NCBI taxonomy): Eukaryota > Viridiplantae > Streptophyta > Magnoliopsida > Caryophyllales > Cactaceae > Carnegiea > Carnegiea gigantea. Next base: position 9,811 of record JAKOGI010004695.1, read on the forward strand.
CATTGGAGTGATTCCTTGGTTAAGACAAGAGAATTAGCCCAAGATCAAGTCATTGAGTGGCTCCGTGAAGGATTATCTTAATTACAAGGTCTTGTTTATCCTTATTCTTTTTGTTATTATTCTTCAAACCATCTCAAATTATCTTCCACCATATTCACTTTTCTTTGGTTGATTCTTGTTTAGTTTGAGTTTGAGTTGATTTGGTTCACTTACCACCCACATCTCCATCAATTGGTATCAGAGCCAAGGCTTTTAAGTGACCCACATCATACCCAAACACATCCCAAAAAGCCAAAATACAAAAAACAAAAAGAGGCACAAACCGGCAATCCGAGTCTCGAAGACCAGAGAAGCAGCACGGTTCCCCCGTGCCACCACGCACGACCGTGCCATATTCATTTTCCAGAAATCTTCAAGTCGAGACGGAGCACGGTGCCCCCGTGCCGCCAAGCACGACCGTGCCACTCTACTTTTCTGCATTTTTCTTCAGCCGAAGCATAGCACGGCCTGACCGTGCCCCCTTGCACGACCGTGCCACCTTTGCCACAGCCAACTTTCGTTTCAAATCAATCCACGAAGAACCCTAGACCTCATCCTTTATGCCGTCTTCAAAGAACTTGGAGAAAGAACTAGCTCTTATTGATATTGGATATGCTTGCTTTGCAATTCCAAAATTTAAATTTCATGGCGAAAAGGAAGAGTTCGCAGGTTGGTTATCTAAGGTGGAACGAGTTTTTGCTTGTTGTATCCTTAATGACCAACAGAAGTTCGAAGGGGTTATTTCAAGATTGAGAGGTTGTGCACTTCAGTGGTGGAATAAATATAAGTTTGAGCGAAAAAAGAAAGGAAAAGAAAAGGTGAGAACTTAGAAGAAATTGAGTAGTAAGTTGAAGGATTCCTTTTACCCATCCACTTACATGCCCATGAAAGAAAGTATCTCCGTTAAGCTCATGGGTTCATTCCCTTCCACCCCACAAAAAGAACCAACCCCACAAATGATCTTTCCCCCACAACCTAGGAGGTGTCTCAAGTGCCAAGGGCTTGGACACTTATCCACGGATTGCCCAAACAACGAGGTCATTACCTTGGAATAAAGGAAAGCCGTGGAAGAAGAGAACGATCAGGAGGAAAGCCTTGAAGAAGAAATTGAACTCAAGGTTGAAAAAGAAGAAATACTTCACTTAGAGAAGGTTTCTCAAAAGCCAAACAAAGATGAAGAGATCCTTGGAGAAAAAGCTTCAAGCCTAGTTGACCTACCTCTTGTTTTGGTGACTGTGGTGATGAAGAGACCATTGAACTTGAGACCCAAAGATCCGAGTTGAAGCAAGAAGAGATTGTGCAAGAAATTGAGCAATCCTTCACCGAAAAAGGGTGCCAAGAAGATAATGAGGTGAATTTGAGCATAACCCCAAGAATTGAAGAACATGTAGTTAAAGACCTTGAAGTGATGAAGCCATGTAGGGTTGCTGAAAAGTTTTGAGAACTCTTGACCCAGAAAGAATTCACCTTAACCCCCACTCAACCTTCCCAACCCTTCAAACCACAAAAGGACCGACAAGCCTTAACCCTCATTCATCCTTCCCAAACCCTTGCCCCCAAAAAAGATTTCCCACTTCCGCCTCTTCTCCTCACCAGGTATGACCCGTTTTATCATCCTCCCCTCACCCTCTTCTATATCTCTCTAGAGGTGGTGCCCTGTGACCTCCTTCCCCAAAAGCTCCCATATTGTAAGCGCGACCCCTTTCTTGAGAGGCTTGCCAACCCTTTGAGTTTGAGGACAAACTCAAAACAACCCGGGGAGTATGATGCATATTTCCATATGCATCATTTTTATTCAACTCCAATTTCAAAGAAGAAAAGGGTCATAGAAGATCATGCATGGAAATGTGCCTATTTGGTCTTCTTAAGTGAGTTCAAAGACTCGCGACACTATGGAGAGGTCAAAAAGTGGTTAAACTTTGCTAGAAATTTGGTGCCGGATTCATCCCTGCGGAACCCGATTTTTGTGACCATTTTTGGACAAGCTCAAGTGGACCCACAACTTGAGGGCCCATGTGCTTTTGAAGCTTAAGATGTCAGCTTTAAAATAAGCTTAATTTTATTTAATTTGGACATCATTTGATTGGGCAAAATATCACTCAAAGATACGTTGTGCTGATCCAGTCCAGTCTGAGATAGGTGCATTGTTTGGGCCATAACTTTCAAACCGCTTATCCAATTGAGCAAATGAGCCCATTCTGGAAAATAGACTTCCAGGGCTTTCTAACAAGCCCAAGAACGCGTGATTTGGCCGAGTATTCGGGAAGTTATGCTCTGTTGAATTTGAGGCAGTTGCAAGGATTAATGCTGGGAATATGAAGAGTCTTCGGTTACATATACTTGTGTGGCTGATATTGTGCACGTTTTAGATGCTTCTAGATTGATGTAATCAGCTGCAAAAATCCTCGAATATTCCTTGTAACCTCCCCCACCCCCTTTTATGATGTGTCTTTTCATTTTTCTTAGACTTTTCATTAGCTAGTTTTGATTGTTAGGAGTTATTTGAGTCTTTTGATTGTCTTTTGCTGAGTCTATAAAAGGGGAGGGGCATGCGAAGCTAATCATGCAGCATTGTAAGAGATTTCCAAAGTAATACGAGCACCTTTGAGAGTGATTCTCATTTGTGTCTCAAAAATTCCTAGTTCTATATCTTGAATTTGGCTCATTCAAGTGGTGTTCTAGGTTCTCTTCCTTTTCCAATTGGAGTGATTCCTTGGTTAAGACAAGAGAATTAGCCCAAGATCAAGTCATTGAGTGGCTCCGTGAAGGATTATCTTAAGTACAAGGTCTTGTTTATCCTTGTTCTTTTTGTTATTATTCTTCAAACCATCTCAAACTATCTTCCACCATATTCACTTTTCTTTGGTTGATTCTTGTTTAGTTTGAGTTTGAGTTGATTTGGTTCACTTACCACCCACATCTACATCAATAAATCATCCAAGTTTTGATTAAACATTGAAACTGCAGGGCAAGGGTTAAATCCAACAGCTAACCCGTTTTTGTGGGCTTAATTTCTCAAACATACTAAGGGTTTACATCTAATATTTTTTGATGGATTTGAAGATCACGATGTCAGCTTTCCAACAAATCAAGTTTCATCCAATTTGGACTTCATTTGGTTGTTCAAATCAGCAATTAAACCCAAGGTGTCAAAACTGCCCAGCAGGGCCAGGATGAACCGGTTTTGTTCTTTTTATTTCTTATGATGTAGTTTAGCTTAAATCTTGTATTTTTACATATTTTGGGTCCCCAAGATCTTAGCTTTCATGTCCAATTGGAATTACCAGATTTGGAGTTCAATTGGTTAGTGAACTAAGCTAATTAGTAAACCTGTGCTATTTTGGAGTCCAATCTGCACGGTTTGGGAAATCAGGCTGATTCAAGGGGCAAATGACGTCCAATTGCTATGATTCAAAAAGGAGTGTAATCTAGACATCTTGAGGTTTCCAACCATGTATGAAACGTAGCAATTAGTCATCATTTGAGGTGTCAAACATGCGTTGCAAGTGGAGGTAGAAACCGGCTGCTCGACACCCGGTTGTTTAGCCTGGTGGTTTTCCTCCTTCAAGGGGTTTGCTTAAGGTGGAAGGCTGCCAAGCAGGTCATTTTGAGCTGCTTGATTAAGCACCACTCAGCTACTTGTGAGAGAGACACGTGGGACAAGTGAAACACCACCATCTTGCAAGCTTTCATTCGACCACTCAAGCATGACATGACACACATGCATTTTTTAGTCCTTTTGAGGTGGCTAGCCGTGCACTCTTGCCTTCCTAGCTGGGAAATTAAGTCATTTACATTCCTTAGTACAAAGGAAAAGGCTTAGGAAGATAAATTAAGTGCTTTGTAATATAAACTTTCAGCTTATGTGTGTTTTAGCTTAAACCGTGTATTACTAAGCATAGGATTAGTTTAATGACTTTCCTTGCCTAGAAGGAAAGCCCTTTTCATGTAATCACAAGGCTATATAAGTGCCTTGGCTGCTCTTTTGTAAAACAAGAAGCTTCAGTATTGAAATTAAGAAAAGACTTTGTGTCTTGTGCTCCTCTGAAACACTTAACTTGCTTATCCTTAATTAGGCCGATTAAGGTGGTGTCCAAGTGAGTCTTAATCATTGATTAGGTGGTGTATCTGTATCCTAATCAAAGGTTAAGGGCCCTAAGCTAAGTGATTAGTGGTGTATCTTATCTAATCCCAAGGCTTAGAACTATCCAAATTCCATTGAATTCACTTAAAGTTCATGAAGTTACCTTTGGGTTCCTTAAACCAAAGCTCTCCTTTTTCATGTTCTAATCAGTGAACTTCATTCCTCTCTTCTCTTTTTCTTGTCATATTCATTTCAAGCTTAATCAAGGCCAAGAATTCTTGCTTTGATTCAGTTTTGAGCCCAAACACAAAAGCCATCTCAAAAACTGTGAAAATCACAAACTAGGCGTGCTTAGGCAGCAAGTTGGCACGGTGCCCCCGTGCCTTGAAGCACGACCGTGCCACCCCTGGTTCGTGAGTTTCCCACTTGTTTTGGTTGTGTTCCTATTGTAAGTTAGCTTGGGTTGTTCCTACCCTTGAGACTTACATCAATATGGCACGGCCATACCGTGCCTAAGTGCACGACCGTGCCACCCTTGCCGTGTGGTTTCTGCTCTTGTTTGCTTCGTGATGGGGACCATCATGACCAAACTCCAAATGCACAACCAGCAACTCCACACACCCCCTCAAGCCCCAAGGAAGTCAAGAATATCCATGCCTTGGTCAAAGAAGTCATAGAGCACTCGGACAGTACATGGGCAGATTCAACCGGAAATTGGCCCGGTTTTGTGCATCTTCTGGGACTTGAAGGTGAGGGGATGAATGACTGCCTTGACCCCTCTCTTTAAGTTTAAGATGTTAGGAATCCAATAAAACAAGTTGCAAAGGATTTGGAGGTCGTTTGGTTAGTCAATCAGCAAGATCTTTTCAAGTGCGCAGGCTGGGCGCCGAAACAGCAGCATCCGAATTAAGGAGAAAGTTGGACCACCAACTTAACTCCACTCTTTCTGAAATTTTGCAGCATGAAAGGGGACTTAAATATTTATCAAGTCAAGGGTTCAAATCCCCTCCAAAGCACCCCCTTGTGTTGGTATTATCCAGCCAAAAGGACAAGGAAAACACCCTTTTAACCGGTTTGTCTCTAGCCGGTACAAGGGGCTGATTTCCCTTGGTTTTTGCTTGCCCACTTGCCTAATGACTCACCTTTGCTGCATTTTAGGACCATTGTAAGCTTGACACATCATTTAGAAGGCATTATGGCCCTAATGAAGTAGCTTAAGCTAGGTAGTGAGGTGTTTAGCTAGCATTGGTTGATTTGATGTGTAACTCTTCCCCAAATGTACCTAGCTATTGATTTTGCTGCTTAGAAGGGGAGGGGGATCGGCCATACTTGCATAAAAACCAGATGGGGCTCTCACTTGTAAGCACTTTTGAATGAATGAAGTTGTGAGTTTTCAAACTCTCTCAAAAACAAAGTCCTAGGGTTATATCTTGAGCTTGGCAACTCAAGTGGGTCTCTAGGTCTCTTTCTCTCAACTAGAAGGTGATTAAATTCTGTAACTAGATGATACAAAGAGATTGCCCAAGTGTTCTCCAAGGGTGGCTCCTCGGATTATCCCTTGCAAGGTCACTTGATTATCCAAACTCTTGTTTTCCTTTCCATTGTTGTGTTCCTTCTTCTTGTTTTCAAGTATTTCACTTTGTGGCAAGTGTGAGTTAGTTCTTCTCCTTACAACCTTCCATCAAATTGGTATCAGAGCTTAGGCTATCTTTCTTGGCCAAGCTTCCTTGCCCAAACACATTCCAAACACCCAAACTCACAAAAAAGCCCAAACACATCCTCACCAAATTTTCAGCCGTGCCCAACCAGAAACTTGGCACGGGCACACCGTGCCACCTGAGCACGACCGTGCCATCATTTCAGTCCAGCACGTCTTTGGCAGTAGTTCAGCACGGTCAGACCGTGCCTACTAGCACGACCGTGCCAACCTCTCCCCGTCCCAAAACACTCGTCCTTCCTTCCAAAACCAAAATGTCCTCTAGTCTCACACCCGAGCAAGTGGCGGAACAAGCCTTGAGGGAGAAAGCCGAGGTAGAAGCTCAACTGAAGTACCTCCAAAAGCAACTAGGACAACTTATGGAAGAAAAGAAGAAAGGCTTATGGAGCTCAAAGAGCTCAACCAAGTATCAAGACTCGGATGACTCCGAGGGAAGCAACCCCATTAGTGACTCAAGTGAAGGGGAGCTTGCACCAAGGTCCCAACGACATCAAAGGTCAAGAGGACGAAACTTTGGTGATTTTAAAGTCGACATTCCGGAGATCGAAGGGCAACTAGACCCGGACATCTTCCTTGATTGGCTTCAAACGGTGGAAAGAGTATTTGAATACAAGGACATTCCGGAAAGCAAAAAGGTAAAGCTAGTAGCCTTGAAACTTTGTAAATATGCTTCCATATGGTGGTCTAATGTTGTGTCCAAAAGGGTGAGAAAAGGGAAAAGTAAGATAAAGACTTGGGAGCAAATGAAATCCAAACTTAAAGCCAAGTTCTTACCCCCACACTATCTTCAAGACAATTTCCTTAAACTCCACCACCTCCGACAAGGTTCAAAGAGTGTAGAGGAGTATACTAGGGACTTTGAACAACTTCTTCTAAAGTGTGATTTGAGGGAAGATGATTCCCAAACCTTGATTCGTTACTTGAGTGGGCTTGATGAACAAATTGCCCATGTAGTGGAATTACACCCTTACAACTCCCTTGATGAGTTGAGTGCTTTAGCTCACAAGGTAGAAAAACAAAAGAAGCTCAAAGGCAAGAACCCCATCTCTAAGCCTACCCCACGGCCCTATGGCTTTCAAAAGCCCCCATTCACTCCACAAAAACCTTCTCCACCCCCAAACCCGAAACCCCCTCAAATAGCCTCCCCACAAACTCCCTCTAAGCCACCACCAAAACCCACTAGCAAGGTTCGATGCTTTCGTTGTCAAGGTCTTGGACATTACGCTTCCGAATGTCCAAACAAGAGAATGGTAACTCTAGCCGAATATCAGGAGTCCTTAGAGGAGCTAGAGGTTGAGGAAGAGAAAAATGAAGAAGAAAAGGAGATGGACATGGCCGAAATGTTGGAAGAAGTAGAAGAGGGCCCGGATGAAGGGGAACTACTAGTGATTAGAAGGGCTCTAAGTGGGATCGCTACTCAAGACAACATGGAGCAAAGGGAGAGCATCTTCCATACAAGGTGCACCGTGAGTAGCAAGGTGTGTTCTCTCATCATCGATGGGGGAAGTTGTGCTAATGTGACCTCAAAAACCATGGTGGACAAACTCAAGATTCCGGTCACACCTCACCCAAATCCTTACACCATTCAATGGCTCAACCAAGGAAAGGGTTTGCAAATTACTACTCGATGTTTGCTTACTTTTTCCATTGGAAAGTCATATAAAGATGAGATATGGTGTGACATAGTGCCCATGGATGCTTGCCATGTTCTTCTGGGCCGGCCATGGCTCTTTGATAGAAGGGTGATGCATGATGGTCGAAAGAATACCTACACTTTCACCAGAGACAACAAGAAAATCACCCTCACTCCCCTCAAGCCTAGCCCACAAAAGAACCCTCAAGACAATCCCAAGATGGATGTCTTCCTCACCACCTTACTCCACTCCCAACTCCATGAGTTCGAAGACTTTAAAGAGTGGATCCTCTTAGGCCAAGAACCGGCCAAGGTAAAGGAATCTCCCCATCCTTTACTTACCTCACTTCTACAAGCCTTTGCCCGCGTCTTCCCACAAGAAATACCTCATGGCTTACCCCCCAAAAGATCCATCCAACATAAAATCGACCTCTTCCCGGGGCCACACTCCCAAATAGACCGGCCTACCGCATGAACCCTCAAGAGACACAAGAGGTTCAAAGACAAGTGGATGAGCTCCTAGCCAAGGGCTTAATCCGTGAGAGCTTGAGTCCATGTGCCGTCCCGGCCCTACTTGTGCCCAAGAAAGATGGGAGCATGAGAATGTGTGTTGATAGTAGAGCTATCAACAAGATCACCACCAAATACCGGTACCCTATCCCAAGGTTAGAGGATTTGCTAGATGAGCTTCATGGGGCCACTATATTCTCAAAGATTGACCTAAGAAGTGGCTATTATCAAATACGAATTTTTGAAGGGGATGAATGGAAGACGGCTTTTAAAACCAAGGGTGGCCTATATGAGTGGCTTGTCATGCCCTTTGGTTTGACTAATGCCCCTAGCACATTCATGAGGCTAATGAACCAAGTTCTTAAGCCATTCATTGGGAGATATGTCGTTGTGTATTTTGACGATATTTTGGTGTATAGCCGTGGAGAAGAAGAGCATTCCAAGCACTTGCATGATGTTTTAAGTGTCTTGGCACAAGAGCAACTTTATGGCAACCTAGAGAAGTGCCACTTCTTCCCTCCTCAAGTGAAGTTCTTGGGATATGTGGTGTCGGCCGAAGGCATCCAAGTAGATGAAGAGAAGATCAAGGCCATCCGTGAGTGGCCTACCCCCATGTCCATCCAACAAGTCCGGAGCTTCCATGGCTTGGCTTCCTTTTATAGGAGGTTCGTGAGCAATTTTAGCTCCATTATGGCACCCATGACCGAGATCCTCAAGGTCAAGCCCTTTGAGTGGAATGAGAAGGCCCAACATGCCTTTGAAGAAATCAAGGAGAAGCTTACTAGTGCACCCATCCTTGCACTACCTAGCTTTTCCAAAGTTTTTGAGGTAGAATGTGATGCATCCGGTGTTGGCATTGGGGCCGTGTTGTCACAAGAGAAGAGGCCCATTGCTTATTTTAGTGAGAAGCTCAATGATGCCAAGAGGAAGTATTCTACATACAACAAGGAGTTCTATGCCTTAGTAAGGGCATTGGAGCATTGGCGGCATTACTTGATTGGAGGCGAGTTCATCCTCCATACGGATCATCAAGCCTTGAAGGTCATCCAAGGACAACATAAGCTCAATCCACGACATGCCAAGTGGGTAGAGTTCTTGCAATCCTTTCACTTTATGATCCACCATAAATTCGGCCAAATGAACAAAGGGGCCGATGCATTGTCAAGAAGATATCTCTTGCTCTCTACTCTTGAATCCAAGGTACTTGGGTTTGAGTGCATCAAGGCTATGTATACCCAAGATGAAGACTTCAAGACCATTCTTGAAAAGTGTTCTAGCCATGCCCACGGTCCTTTCCACCTAGAGGCCGGATTCCTCTTCAAGGGAAACCGACTTTGCGTTCCTAAATGTGGGTTTAGAGAGCTTTTGATTCAAGAACTCCATGGGGGAGCTCTAGCTGGCCATTTTGGAATTGAGAAGACTTGTTCTATGCTTAAGGAGCATTACTTTTGGCCCAAGATGTCAAGAGATGTGGAGCACTTCATTAAAAGGTGCTGTACTTGCCAACTTGCTAAGGATCACATACGGCCTCAAGGTCTTTACACCCCCTTGCCGGTTCCTCAAGGGCCTTGGGAAGATGTTAGCTTGGACTTCATCACGGGGTTACCAAGAACTCAAAAGCACAAGGACTCTATCATGGTAGTGGTTGATAGATTCTCCAAGATGGCCCACTTTGTAGCATGTCACACCACCTTTGATGCTTCACAAGTGGCCAATCTTTACTTCAAAGAGATTGTGCGGTTGCATGGAATACCAAGGAGTATGGTGTCCGATCGTGACACTAAGTTCTTGAGTCATTTTTGGCTCACATTATGGAGGAAGCTTGGTACTAGTCTCAAATTCAGCACCTCATGCCATCCCCAAACGGGCAGCCAAACCGAGGTAACAAACCGCACTTTGGGCACATTACTTAGGTTCTTGGTAAAGAAGAACATTAAGAGTTGGGATGAACTCCTTTGTCATGCGGAGTTTGCATTCAACCGAGCCCCAAGCAAGGCCACGGGCCTCTCACCCTTCCAAGTTGTGTATGGCGACAACCCACGGACTCCCATTGATCTTGTTCCCATTCCTAATCCCACTAAATTTAGTTGGGAAGCCGAAAAGAGAGCAAAGGAGGTCCAAGAGCTTCATGCTAAGGTGAGAGAAAAAATTGAAAAGTTCAATGAGCAAGCTAAGTTCTATGCCAACACGAAGAGGAGGGAAGCTCATTTCCAGCCCGGGGAACTAGTATGGGTCCATTTAAGGAAAGAAAGATTCCCAAGCAAGCGGAAATCCAAGCTATTACCAAGATCGGATGTGCCATTTGAAGTCCTTGAGAAGATTGGCCCAAATGCATACAAGATAGACCTTCCCGGAGACTATGGGGTGTCCGCCACTTTCAACGTGGCTGATTTAAGCCCATACTATGATGAAGAAGAAGAGTTGCCAAGTTTGAGGTCAAACTCCATTCAAGCTGGGGGGAATGATGGGGACCATCATGACCAAACTCCAAATGCACAACCAGCAACTCCACACACCCCCTCAAGCCCCAAGGAAGTCAAGAATATCCATGCCTTGGTCAAAGAAGTCATAGAGCACTCGAACAGTACATGGGCAGATTCAACCGGAAATTGGCCCGGTTTTGTGCATCTTCTGGGACTTGAAGGTGAGGGGATGAATGACTGCCTTGCCCCCTCTCTTTAATTTTAAGATGTTAGGAATCCAATAAAACAAGTTGCAAAGGATTTGGAGGTCGTTTGGTTAGTCAATCAGCAAGATCTTTTCAAGTGCGCAGGCTTGGCGCCAAAACAGCAGCATCCGAATTAAGGAGAAAGTTGGACCACCAACTTAACTCCACTCTTTCTGAAATTTTGCAGCATGAAAGGGGACTTAAATATTTATCAAGTCAAGGGCTCAAATCCCATCCAAAGCACCCCCTTGTGTTGGTATTATCCAGCCAAAAGGACAAGGAAAACACCCTTTTAACCGCTTTGTCTCTAGCCGGTACAAGGGGCTGATTTCCCTTGGTTTTTGCTTGCCCACTTGCCTAATGACTCACCTTTGCTGCATTTTAGGACCATTGTAAGCTTGACACATCATTTAGGAGGCATTATGGCCCTAATGAAGGAGCTTAAGCTAGGTAGTGAGGTGTTTAGCTAGCATTGGTTGATTTGATGTGTAACTCTTCCCCAAATGTACCTAGCTATTGATTTTGCTGCTTAGAAGGGGAGGGGGGTCGGCCATACTTGCATAAAAACCAGATGGGGCTCTCACTTGTAAGCACTTTTGAATGAATGAAGTTGTGAGTTTTCAAACTCTCTCAAAAAACAAAGTCCTAGTGTTATATCTTGAGCTTGGCAACTCAAGTGGGTCTTTAGGTCTCTTTCTCTCAACTAGAAGGTGATTAAATTCTGTAACTAGTTGATACAAAGAGATTGCCCAAGTGTTCTCCAAGGGTGGCTCCTCGGATTATCCCTTGCAAGGTCACTTGATTATCCAAACTCTTGTTTTCCTTTCCATTGTTGTGTTCCTTCTTCTTGTTTTCAAGCATTTCACTTTGTGGCAAGTGTGAGTTGGTTCTTCTCCTTACAACCTTCCATCACTTTCATCCATCATGATGATGTAGATGTGGGTGGTAAGTGAACCAAATCAACTCAAACTCAAACTAAACAAGAATCAACCAAAGAAAAGTGAATATGGTGGAAGATAGTTTGAGATGGTTGGAAGAATAATAACAAAAAGAACAAGGATAAACAAGACCTTGTAATTAAGATAATCCTTCACGGAGCCACTCAATGACTTGATCTTGGGCTAATTCTCTTGTCTTAACAAGGAATCACTCCAATTGGAAAAGGAAGAGAACCTAGAACACCACTTGAATGAGCCAAATTCAGGATATAGAACTAGGAATTTTGAGACACAAATGAGAATCACTCTCAAAGGTGCTTGTATTACTTTGGAAATCTCTTACAATGCTGAATGATTAGCTTCACATGCCCCTCCCCTTTTATAGACTCAGCAAAAAACAATCAAAAGACTCAAATAACTCCTAACAATTAAAACTAGCTAATGAAAAGTCTAAGAAAAATGAAAAGACACATCATAAAAGGGGGTAGGGGAGGTTACAAGGAATATTCTAGGATTTTTGCAGCTGATTACATCAATCTAGAAGCATCTAAACCGTGCACAATATCAGCCACACAAATATATGTAACCTAAGACTCTTCATATTCCCAGCATTAATCCTTGCAACTGCCTCAACTACAACAGAGC
>JAKOGI010004696.1:0-17500 GCA_029747015.1 Carnegiea gigantea
AGCTTTTTGTGAACAAATCTGAATCTCAAAAGGAAGTTGAGGATATATTACGTTGGGGAACTGAAGAACTTTTCAGTGATTCTTGTAACAAAGAAATAGGTGAAAGCAATACGAGCAAGGATGAAACAGTTCCGGATATAGAGCAAAAAAGTAAGAGAAGGCTTGGTGGCCTTGGAGATGTTTACCAAGACAAATGTACAGAGGGAAGTTGCAAAATCACTTGGGATGAGAATGCTATCTTGAAACTGCTTGACCGTTCCAATCTTCATTCAGGATCACCAGATAATTCGGAAGGCGATGTAGAAAATGATATGCTTGGCTCAGTAAAGGTATGTTTCCTGAAAGTGCTGTCTTTCCCCCCCTTTCATTTTTTATTTGCCTTTTTGTGCTTAAAGTTTTACTGTCAATGGAACTCCGTTCTACTTGTAGCTACATGAATATAACTATTCATTTTTTGGTCATGATACATTCTTTAATTAGAGGGAAGAATTAAAAAATTTATTGGTTAAGCCTTTTGTGGGATCAAACAGCTTTCTCCCCTGCAGTGTAAACTAAATTTAGCAATTATTTTGATCACTCTTCTAATTTTGGATGAACTAAACACTTTGTATTATTTGTTCAAGGATTTATGACTTGCCATGCTTCTTTTCGTCCATGATTTCCAGATTGTCTGGATAACTTGTAAATACTACTTGAGAGCATGGATGAGTCTAAATGGTAACAATTGTGCGTCAACGATTAAGGAAAGCTATTGAAGCAACCATAAAAAACAAAACCAGAAACTAATGCATTTAGGATTAGGAAGTCCTTTCTTCTTCACTTGTCTAACAACAGTTCTCCTTAAGCTTTATGCAAGCTAAACTAGTCGTCCTCAAACTCGTCATCCTTCGTGTTGTATTTGCAGAATAGGTTGAAGAGTGGCTTTTGAGATGATGGATGTGTTCAAGGGGGGAATTTAAGATGATGTACCGTGGTATATGTCATTTGCAATCTTGTTTGCTTCTAGGATGCTAAACTTGAGGACATTTCTCTTTCTGATTCTTGTAGTCCTTGCGGTTGTAGATTGATAGATTTTGCTTTCCTTTAAGCTAGAGGTTTAGCCGGTGGCATTTTGACTATGTGGTCTTCAGTTGTTCTCTGCTTCTTGTGACGAGTTCTCACTCACATGCTTCTTTCTTATGGTTGACTCTTAACATCTCTTGGGCTTTCACTAGTGTTTATGGACCTCATTCTAGAGAGGATTAGCTAAGTTTTGGGGGGAATTGCCAATATTAGGGATGGCTGGAGTGGCCTTCGGTGCATTGCAGGAGATTTTAATGAGATCCTTTACAGTTGAGAAAGGAGTACAGAGGCTAGTGTTGCTAATATGATGGCTAAATTTCATGACTTCATCAATAAATTGGCCATCCATGTTCTTGCGCTAGGAGAAGGAGACTTCATTTGGTCTTGCAGTGGCGAGGCTTCTACTTGTTCAAGATTGGACCGCTTCTTAATTTATGAGGATTGGGAGGAATTATGGCCTAATTTCATCCAGAAGAGATTACCTCGTCCTTATCAGATGATTATCCTATTTGTTTAGAGAAGATGATGGTTAATGGAGAAGTCTCCTTTTACGTTTGAGAACACGTGGTTACAGGCATATGGCTTCACCACTCTTATCCAAAATGGGTGGGAGCATTTTAAAGTGCAGGGGTATGCTAGTTTTGTTGTTGCCAGAAAACTAAAATTGGTCAAGGATGAGTTAGAATAAAGAAGTCCTTGGTGATGTCAAGGTTGAAACTATAACTTGCTGGGCACTGTTTTTTCCTTGATTTAAAAGGGGAATCTGTCGGTCTAGATTCAAATGAGGTCAACCAGAGAAAAGATGCACTTACTCTTTTGGCTGAGGTTATTTTGATGGAGGAGACTTCATAGAGGAAAAAAAATTTGAGAGCCTTATGGCTCAAGGCAGGTGACATGAACATAAGATTTTTCCATAAGTTGCCAAATTCTCATCACAAGTTCAATTATATGCCATCTTTTGTGGTGGTGGGGTCCTCTTATAATTCTTTGGAATCTATGGAGCATGCCAGCCAAGGCTTTTATTCTTCTCTTTTTTTGTGAGGCTGGGAGGCCAAAAGTTGATAACCTTCTTTTATTGGCTCACATAGGGTTGATATTGAGCTGCATTTTTCCAAGGAGGAAGGACGTAAAGCTTGGTTGCAAGGCTTCTGGTTCAGACGGTTTGATTATGGCTTCGATATGGGATAATCGGGACATTCTAAAAGGAGATATTCTTGAGGATGCTTTTTGAATTTCATTCCATAGGAAAGTTTCAAGAGTCTCAATGCTACTTTTGGCAGCCTTATTTCCAAAAGATCAGGTGTTGAGGACATAAGGGACTATCAACTAATTAGCGTGGTTGGATGTGTGTATAAACTTTTATCTAATGTTCTTGCCATCAAGTTCAGAGGTGTCATTGGCCATTTGACATCGGATAGCTAGAATGCTTTTGTTTTTTTGGTTGGGGGGGGGGTGTTCTGGACTATGCATGCCATCTTGATTGCTAATGAGCTTGTGGATTCTAGGATCGAAGAGAGAAGGGTCAGGGGTGATTTGTAAAGTTGGTATAGAGAAGGCCTACGATCACGTCAACAGGGAGTTCTTTATGTACATGTTAAAGAGAATGGGCTTTGGAACGAGTGGATAGGGTCGATGTATTGGTGCATCTTTACTATTTGTTTTGCAATGCTTGTTAATGGTTCCTCTACGGACTTATTTTCTGCTTCCAAAGGACTTCGCCAAGGCGATCCTATCTCACCACTTCTTTTCATTACAGTTATGGAGGGTTTGAGTAGTATGTTGTACACTACTTCTCAAGCCTGTTTGATATCTGGTTCTTTGATAGGGCATTGGCTTACAGATTTCCTATCTTCTATTGATCATATTTTGTGATGACGAGCAAATGATCTATCTTCGTTGCATTCTCCTTTGGTTTGAGGCTGCTTATCTAAGTCTTTTATTTTACTGGTTAGGGAAGTGGACAATGCTTGCTTGCAGGGATTTTGGGTTGTGGTTTTGATTCTTTCCAGTCATAGTGTCTAGGTCTTTTCGTAGGTATGAAGTTCAAAGAGAAGGCCACTTGGGAACTAGTTGGGAGATTTGAAAAAGGAGACTCTAGTTGGAAATCCAAGTATCTAACAAAAGGGGTAGATTGACTCTCATCAAAAGTGTAATCTCTAGCATCCCAACTTACTGTTTTTTTACTTTTCCCCATTTCTTGGTCAGCGGCGAACCAGGTGGAAGCCACTCAAAGGAGGTTCATGTGGGGTTCTTTTGGTGATGATTTTAAGTATCATTTGGTGAAATAGAACATTGTCAAGCAACCTTTTCCTAAAGGTGGCTTAGGCATTAGAGACCTAATCATCTTCAACGAGGCCCTTTTTGGCACATGGCTGTGGAGGTTTATGGATGAGAAAGACAAGCTTTGGAAGACTGTGTTTAGGGTCAAATATGGGGTAGATGGGGTTGGATTGGATCCCACATAAGCTTCGTGGCACTTATGGGGTAGGTCTTTGAAGGTTTATTATCAGAGGTTATGATAATTTCTTTTATGGTATTGTTTTTGAGGTGGGTGATGGCTCATTGATCTTTTTTTTTGGCCATAGTAGATGGTGTGATGGTGTTCGTTTGATTCGTTCACTTTTTGCTGTTGCAGTAGACAGGGATGCTCTTGCTCTTGTGTCTGATTATTTGGAGCACAATTCTTTCTCAGTTGTCCCCCCATCTTTGTTTGTGAACCCTTCCCAGATGATGATAGTGTAACCCAACTCCTTCGCATGCTTGATGGGGCTTCTATGAGGGATTCCTCCCTTGGCATGGTTAGATAGAACCTCACTACCATCGGGAAATTCATTGTCAAATCCTTTTTCCTTCACTTCTCATCACCCGTTGGATATTCTTCGTCTTCACAAGATTGTGGTTTCCCTTGGAGTACCATTTGGAAGTCCCCGGTCTTGTTCAAAGTGTCCTTTGTGCGGGAAGCTTCTCAAGGTCTTGTTCAAAGTGTTTTCCTTTGTGCGGAAAGCTTCTTAAGGCAAGATTCTATCTTGCAATAACTTACAAAAGAGGAGTAAAACATTGGTGAATAGGTGCTTCATGTGTAGGGAGTGAGGACGATTTGGGATCCCCAAACCATGTACTCCTCCATTGCCTGTTTGCCAGAAACCTTTGGGAGTTAGCTTTGGGTTGTTTGGGCCTTCATTGGGTGATGCCTATACATGTGAGACATCAATTCTTGATGTGGGAGGGTTTTTTTGGAAGGAGGGTCAAGTTTAAAGTTTTTCGAGCCAATTCTTATACCATCTTTTTGGGTTGTTGCGGATGGAGAGGAATGGGAGAGTTTTTGATGGGGTTGAAACCTCAATTGAGCGATTGAAAGACAAGTGGCTGAAGACCTTATTCGTTTGGAAGGAGGTGGCTTTTTTGTTCTTCTTTGATTGATGTAATCAACGTTGTGGATAACCTTTTTTAGGTTGTACTAGCTTTCGTGGGATGCTTTTTCTGCATCCATTCTTGTACATGTCCCTTATCATTATTAATATATTACCTTTTCCTTATTAAAAAAAAAGCTTTTATAAAAATGTTTTAGATGGGAAGGACATTATTATACATGATGACTTTCCAAATCTGCATCACCTTCCCTTTTGACATTATTATATTATGTAAATGTTAAACTGCCATTATAGGGGTGCCTTTCCTTTTGCTGTTTGCTATGGCCCTCCCCTAAAATTTTTCTTAAATAACCTTAAATCAGCGAAAAAAAAGTAGAAGACCGAAGCAGGGAGATGGCAGACATGGTTGTCAGAAGTCGGAACTTTGGTGGTTTACAACAGTGGTTGGCAACCACTTTCCGGTGATCGGAAACCTCCAATCAAGTCTCCCTTCCAAGTTGGGTAAAAGCCCTAAACCTGCAATGCCTAGCTCGATCAATTCACTCCCCTAATTTTCAGACCTAGGATTTGCAAATCAGGGTTTTCTACTTAAACCTTAATCTAGCCAAATCTACTGCAATTGACTGGGGGTTTCAGCCCGAGTATGGTATCCATGACTTGAGTAAGTTCAAATTTGAGAAAATTTTGAAAATTTGATGGCGAATTTATCAAATATCTTGGTCATGCAGCATGGACCACCCCGAACTCCTGAACTCCTGTGAGGCGCACTAAGCGTAGTGCTTTCGTCTCAATTGTGGCGCATTTAATTGACAAGTGTGTGAGGCTCACCGCCTCAGCTCGCTTTGTGAATTCCCCTTGCCTCACCCCCTCCAAGCACTCTCGCCTCATCTTGCCTAGGAGGCATTCTTTTTTAAACTAAGGTTATTCCACTAGTTTTAGATCAATTGCAACTTACTGAGGACATCAGAATAGCAGTGTCTAGAAGTCTACTGTTGCAGTTGCAACTCTTAGGTAAGTTTTCTTTATGTTTCTTTTGGCTCCTTTGCATTTAAAGTTTGCTCAGCTGCACCTGCCTTGCACTTACAATTACATTTGTGTGTTCTCGGTGCCTTGAGCACTACGCTTTTTCGGTATTGGGGTGTTCATGCCCTTGTGTTTAATTGAGTTAACTGTTACACAATAGTTTTTTAGGTTGTTGCCATGACTCGTATCATATAATTCCTTCCGCTGACAGTCATAGGAAAAACTTCTCACCTTGGACTTCCAAATGCAAGTGGATGCTGGAAAGGAAGGACAATAGGAAGTTAATGTGAGGGGTTGATGAATGGAGTACATGGGGCTGTCCTGCAAAGAAATGGTCCTTTCTTCCAACTGTCCTCCAATAATCAGATCAACTTTCCATCTCCAACTTAGAAGGGCAAGCTTGGGAAGAGAGCTTCCTTACCGGGAAAAATGCTCCTTGCTGTGTTCTTGGAGAACATGCTTACATTTGATATTCAATTCTGTAAATCATCAGATCACTAGTCGACTTCCCTGAGCAATTCATTAGTAGGGACTAGGGAGATGATTTTGTACCGTGAAATGAAAAAGTAGCTGGGAGCATTGTGCTTGCCACTTGGAAGTGGCAACCAGAAAGCACAAATAGCAGAAAAAATTGAAGTGGAACAAAGCAGTTTCTGGAGATGTTATTAAGCCCCTAAGACATAATCCTGTGTGCAGTATTAATTCTTTTCTCATCAAGCAAAAATCTGATGTCTTGCTGGGGATGAAATGGGTTAGATAAAGGTTGCATAAGAAGATTTGGCGAAGGTCATTTTGATCAATAATGTCACTAAGAGATGGAAGTCTAGGGCACTCGTGAATGTAATGTGAGGTTCTTTCATAGTTTTGGCCAATCTTTACGGGATGTTTTGCATTCTTGGTGGTGGATGGGACCATGAATCCAAAATGTGGCTGTTTTGTGGCGAACCGGCCACATTGAAAAGGTTTTTGAGTTAGCCGAACTGCGTTTTCGCCACGATATGGAAAATAATTGCCGCGGGGAAAGCGGCAATCATGACGGAAACTGCACTTCGAATCCTTGGATTGGATGGGACTACGATAAAATTTAATTCATGAATTTTGCTGCAGTAGGCTTTGATTGCCTGATGTGTGTGTTGCTTGACGTAGAAGTGGATGAAGAGTCCCTGTTTTGCTGTAGACTGTTTGAAGTCAAGGTGGAAATGTGGATGTTTCTGTCCAGGAACTTGGAGTGCTTACAGTCCTTGGTAACATTCAGGATGATGGAGATCCTCTGCAGGGTGTGCCTTTTTAACAATTGTCTGTCGGTGCTCTCTCTAGTCATGGAGGAGGCTGGAGAGTTAGGGTAAACTTTGTTCTGCAATGACTCCTCCTGTATTGGTTGCTGATGCCTTCCTGATACCCACCATTTTTTTTTGGTTTTTTTTTTTTTTTTTTGGGTTTTTGGGGCGGGGGGGAGGTTCTGGTGGAATCTTTGCACTTAGCACAATGCTAAACCATCTTTTATTTTTAATTCAATTGTCTTATGAGCTCAATCGTAGCATGCAACTTTTGTGTCTTTTTCTGTTGTTTTTCCCACCTGTTTGACTTTTGAACACCATTGTCTTTGTCCTTTGGGAATCTCTTTTGGCTTTCCTTTCAAGGGATTTTCTGCCTTATTGTCACTTGATTTCGTCATACCTTTATTTGAAGCAGTCTGTGGAATGGACTGAAGAACCAATGGATGAAGGAAAAACAGAATCACCTCTTGTGGTCACCGATGATGCTTCTGCAACAAACTTGGAAAAAAAAGAAGAGGCCAGTGGCACTGAGGAAAATGAATGGGATAAGCTTCTACGTGTCAGGTGGCTGTTTTAATGTTTATTTTTTTTTTTTTTTTGGGTTTCATTCATTGCTTCAGTTCACATGACAAATGATGATGTGAGGATATAAAATATGAGAGAGCGAGCACAAATGGAGGGTTGTCAACTTGTTGCTACTGGAGGGTGCTGCTGGTTGGTTTGTCTCAGTCCTACAGTGCCAGTATACTCTGCAACATAACTCATGCATGTTTATAAAAATCTTATCAATGATGCATCTAACTGGTTAAATTTCTGCAGGGTTCTATTTTAGATATAGTTTTGTCTTCATTGGCGACGATATATTTTTTTTCTTTTCTTTTTTGTTATTTCTGATGGATAAAGTACCACGACCAGTCCATATTTGTTAAATGAAGTGATTAGTGAAGGTTCTTTACATGTTGACAAAAATTATGCAACTCCTTTGTATTATTAATATCAAGCCTTACTCAAAAAAGTGGTATACATTTATTTTTTTCAAAGCAATGAAAAAGTCGCGTTAAAATGGAACAAGGGCATGTCACCCTTGTACAACTGGGTTAATTAAAAAAAATTCATTTCCCTCAACCTCGCATGCAAAAAGTTTCTTTTTTCTTTTTTCTTTTTTTTTTGGGATGAGTAATTAAAACTATAGTAATGACTCTAATGAGACATGAAGGGGGTTGACAACCATATACAAAAGGGGCAAGTACAAAGATTATCATGCCTTGAAGCTCTCATGCATAATTTTATCTACAAAATTGAAAACAAGAACCTTTGTACTGCAATTGCTCACTAGGCTCAAAATGTGCAAAATTCTCAAAAATAGAGGCTGAAATCTTTAGAGGATAAAGCTTTGTGCTAAAAATCTGTAAGTCCTTTTCCTTCTTGTACACCATCAAATAGCCAAAGGAACCAACTTCTAAATTCTGAGAACCCAGCTTTTCTTTAATTGTCTTCTCCTAGCTACCAACCCATCTTTGACATTTGAAGATTGAACCAGTTGTCCCCCATCTAGGAGAGACAAATGTCGAAGTAAAGAGACCCAATGACAATGAATAAACAGTTGATCAACTGATTTTTCTTCGTCATGAGACATTGAACAACTTGTTAAATTAAAAAAAAAAAAAAATCTTCTTCTAAGTTCGTCCTAGGTGAAATTCTTTCCCTTAGTTTCCATACATGTAAGAAAAGAAGCTTTCATAGGATGTTTGGATTTCCAAATGGCATTCATAGTAAAGTTGCTACAATTTGACCTGCCAACGAAAACTCTTCATTGAAAAACTATCTTATCATTACCTCAAACTAGAACATTCACACTGGCAAGTAAAGCAAAAGGGTAAAAATGCTTTCCTCTTCTAAATCATTTGCGCTTCCTGAAAAAATAAGGTTTCAGCTTTGGATACATCCAAGAGATTATTTTTGCATAGTTCCATATTTCAGGTGATTCACGCTAAACATTAGGATATTAAACTTTAATAGGTTGTTTCTCACACCAATCCATGCCAAAACAACGCCCCAGACCCTTTTTTCACCTCAAAATTAACAATCAAGCTTGCACCCATTATGTTATTAATAAAATCTTAAAAAGTCAAATTTCCTCCACCATACAGCATATGACTCAAACCATACAAGATTCTCAAAAGGTGGAGCTTGAAATTTGTTTAGGCTGTAGCCTTGTGCTAAAAAATCGAACAATTCCTTTCCTTTCAAGAACTCCACCAATTGGCTAAAGCAATCATCTTCCAAGAACTCCACCATAAGGAAAGATCATCCTTTGAAGATTAAATCTATCTAGCTCTCATCAGTGAAGAAGACAAGTGCCAACACCAAGATATTCGACACCAATGAACAAGGAGGTGGACGACTGGTCTTTCGTCCTGAAGGCACATAGAATACCTACTTATTCTATCACATACTCTTCTTTTTAAGCACACCCCTATGTGGGGGTCTTTTCTTAGTGGCTGCCTAAACAAAAAGCAAGCTTTGGTGCTTGGTTTAAAAAAGCACACCCAAGGCGCGCCTAGGCACACTGAGGCGACCAGTGTGGCACCTCACAGTGGGCGAGGCGAGGCAAATTCTTTAAGCGCGGTGAGGCGTGCGCCTCAATATGAGGCGCAAGGCAACCAAAGCGAGGGCTTTATTGATCTTAATTGACTGAAGCTATAGGACAGAGAGGAGAACTCTTGACCATTAAAATCACCAACTTTGTTACAATTGACACTTGCCTTAGTCTTATTTCGCAATTTCGAGCATAACCCCTCATGTAATTGCATATAATAGCTGTGAAATCATCCATAAAATTGACAAACCGTAAGATTAAAAACCCTAGTTTTCGAACTGTCCTTTGATTCAAATTGGGAGCAAGTATGGAGACCTAATGGTGCTAGAGGGGGTCGAATGTCCATCTTCATACTGTTTCGGTGGTCGATCTTCACTGGGATTAGTGTAGTGGGCTCCGGTTATCAGCCTTCTTCTTCCGTGGTGTGTGGAGGGTCGTTAGAAGTCTAGATGGGAAGGGGCTAGGTTAGAATTCGTGCATATTATTTGCTTTGTCATTCATTGTTTTATGTAGTAAAGATTTGCTACAGTCTTAAATTTGTTATATTGTGTAAAATTCCTTCATTTTCCTTTTAGCTTTCATTCAGGAATGAATCAGCCATATTTTTTTTATTTTGTTATATTTTTCTGAGTTAAAGAAGCCATTTTTCTGTCCTTTCTCTCAATTCTGATTATTTTCCCTTCCTTGAAAAACTTAAAGCAAGAATGTTTGTTACTACATAGCGTTTTGATATGTATTTAAATAATATAATTTTTTAATCATATTTTAAACTATGTTATGAACGTTTTTAACATTGTAACAGTTAATATTGATATCTAATTCCATGGTGATGCAATCATTTAAATCATTTGGGCAAAATCTATCTGTTGAGTCCATTTTAAGCATTTCTGTGTAAAGATGGTCCTTGCATCAATGATGCGTGCGCCTTTGCCTCGAGGCTCATGCCTCTTGCCTCGAAACCCTTTTGCGCCTCAGTGCGCCTCGCGCCTTTGAAAACTAAGCTTCTGTGAGAGCTTTAGACTTCCAAATGACTTTTGTGGGAGAATGAGGAGAATCCAGAGCATCACAAGGCCTCTTGCAAAAACTCTTGATGTCAAAAGAATCCTTGGTGTATAACAGTATAAGGCCGAACAATCTCAGCAATGCCCTTGGGCACAAGTCACAACATTTGTGTTTGTAGTTGAACTCATATAAATTGTAGGTGCTTTCCCGTTCCTGATAGTCGGGGCTCCTTTAGAGGTGGTTTTGATCACTGTTACGAGACATACCTTGCCAGTGTTTTGAAGAGCCACAAGAGCCATCTGAAACTGAATAGGAAGTTGAGTATATGCAGAAATTGATCTCTGAACCACATGTCATGCCAAAGTAACACTCTAGACCTATTCTTCCTGTCAAAATAGCGCTCCAAACCTACTAGGATAGACTGACAACCATCCCGTGATCATAGTCGGGGCTCCTTGAGAGGTGGTTTTGATCACTGTTACGAGACATACCTTGCCAGTGTTTTGAAGAGCCACAAGAGCCATCTGAAACCGAATAGGAAGTTGAGTATATGCAGAAATTGATCTCTGAACCACATGTCATGCCAAAGTAACACTCTAGACCTATTCTTCCCATCAAAATAGCGCTTCAAACCTACTAGGATAGACTGACAACCATCCCGTGATCATAGTCGGGGCTCCTTGAGAGGTGGTTTTGATCACTGTTACGAGACATACCTTGCCAGTGTTTTGAAGAGCCACAAGAGCCATCTGAAACCGAATAGGAAGTTGAGTATATGCAGAAATTGATCTCTGAACCACATGTCATGCCAAAGTAACACTCTAGACCTATTCTTCCCATCAAAATAGCGCTTCAAATCTACTAGGATAGACTGACAACCATCTCATGAGCATAGTCGGGGCTCCTTGAGAGGTGGTTTTGATCACTGTTACGAGACATATCTTGCCAGTGTTTTGAAGAGCCACAAGAGCCATCTGAAACTGAATAGGAAATTGAGTATATGCAGAAATTGATCTCTGAACCACGTCATGCCAAAGTTACACTCTAGACCTATTCTTCCCGTCAAAATAGCGCTTCCAACCTAGTAGGATAGACTGACAACCATCCTGTGAGCATATGGGCTCTTCTTGCTCCACCAACGCAAATTGTCTGCCTTATATTTGCTTTGACCACATTTTCCCCAAGAACATCTTCTCCTATAGTAAAATGCCAAAGCAACTTGATCTTAAGAGCCTTCTTCATATGTCAAAGAGGTGATATGCTTAGCTCTTCGTCTAGCTTGGAACATCAAACCTTAGTTTAAAAAGGCTCACTTGGGGCGCTCCTGGGCGACGGGTGCACCAGCTGTCGCCTCGGAAACCCTTAGGTGCAGCGACTCCATTAAGCGACCAGCGCTTTTTCGCCTCAAATGAGGCGTGAGGCGAGGCGCTTTATGCCTCATGGAATTTTCCCACTTCACTGGGAACTGGGAAGAGGAGAGCGGAGTGGAGTCACTGACCAAGATTAGATCAAAATATCTTCAAATTTATGCTAACCTCAATAATAATACTCCCCTTTGAGCAAAAATCCTCATCTAATTGCATGAAATAGCATTGAATTCGTTCTAATCGCATTACATGGCCTTGAATTCTTTCGTCAAACCAAAGAACCCTAATTTGCAAACCCTAATTGTCGAATTTGTGTTTTGACCCCAAATTGGAGCAGCTCTAGCGTCCACCATGACAGAGGAGGTCAAAGACCTATGCCCATGCATTGCTGGTGGTCTATTGCAAGTGTGTTGTCACCAGTAGGCCTTCATTTGTTTCTTCTTCTTCATGACCAGTTTTTTTCTTCTTGCCCTGGCTGTTTATTTCGATCTAAAACTACGGGACAGGTGGGGACAGGTGTAGGGTCAGGTGTCACCAGTAGATAGCTTAAGGGTCAGGCCGGCGTAGGTGATAGGATCAGGGAGTGGACGGAATAGTGAGAGGGGAAGAGGGGACTGTGCAGCGACAGTAAAAAGGTGTCTGGCTAGTCTTTTCAGCGGGTCAAAAAAAGGTTACTTTTTCTATATCTGATTGTCATTTTTTATTTTACAATTTTCTAAATTGTTATATCTATTGTATAAGTTTTTTAAGGTGATTGAAAAATTGTCTCTAAAAAATTAACAATGGCGGAACTTTTTTTTTAAAATTAAAATGCAGTAATGGAAAGGTTTTTTTATGTCTTCGTACTTATGGTAGCAATTATCTTAGTAAAAACAGGTTTTGGGAATAATATTTAAACATTTGGCACAGGTGTGCGCCTTGCCTCTGTGAGGCGTGTGCCTTCGCCTTGGGCTAGCGCCTCGCCCCCCGTGACCATTTGCGCCTCGCACCTTTTTAAACTAAGCATCAAACTTCTTCAACATTCTACCCAATGGAAGCTACTATTGGCTTCATTGTTGGGCCAAAGGAGTCTTATAATTTGTTCCAACGACTGGCTAATGCTAGTTGGAATAGTAAGCAAAGACATGAAATAAATTAGGAGACTTTGTAATTTACCCATTAGGGTTAAATGAGTGGGGCCAAGCTTAGACAAGCCCAAGCCTAAGGTCACTAGGCTTCTGATTTCATTCTTGGCTGAACTTGAGCTCGGTTCATTGCGTATCGCAACGGCATGCTTCTAGCTATGGTTTCTTTCCTGCTTTCTTTCATAAAAGAAATATTGATCCTAGAAGTTACCGTTAAGGCTTATGAAATGATGACCTATTTTGCCTTGCCTATGACTGAAATATGAGGGAGAAAAACCAAGTGGCCGGAAAAACAGAGATTGTTCAACCTTCATGCATTAAAGATGTTAAAGATGTTATGCTGTAAGCCAGTATCA
Organism: Carnegiea gigantea; assembly: GCA_029747015.1. Classification (NCBI taxonomy): domain Eukaryota; kingdom Viridiplantae; phylum Streptophyta; class Magnoliopsida; order Caryophyllales; family Cactaceae; genus Carnegiea; species Carnegiea gigantea. The sequence goes on from JAKOGI010004696.1 coordinate 13,182, forward strand.
GCTGTCAATTTTTCGTGTTGATTTTCTTTTTGTTGCAATGGCAGGTGGGAGAAATATCAGAATGAGGAGGAAGCTTCTTTAGGCAGAGGGAAACGCTTGAGAAAAGCTGTTTCTTATAGGGAAGCATTTGCACAACATCCAAATGAAACTCCAAGTGAGGTAAACTTTTGTAATCAATTGACATGTAGTGTCCTGCCCATAAAATCTGGAACGTTGATTTTCATAAGTGGCATGGCTCCATTGGTTTTTCTTGCATATCTGAACCTAGTGAGTAGAGTATTCATTACTACTGCAAGATGCACCTTGTAATTTTCCCCATCACCCCCGTTTGTTCTGGTGTTTTGTTTTAAATATATATTTTGTTTAGATGTCCACCAGCCCATTGTTTTCTTTCTTTCCGTATCTTTTTTTTTGGGGGGTTGGGGGCTTAAGGGTTTGAATTCTACTGGGCTGAAGCAGAGGGCCTCACTAAACTGTTGTGTGTGTGAGTGTGAGTGTGCGTGCGCGCACGCGCGCGTGTGTGTACATATAAACATGTGTGCGCGTGCGTGTCTACATATATATATATATATATATATATATATATATATATATATATATATATATATATACGTGTACTATGTGTGTGTGTGTGTGTGTGTGTGTATGTATATATATATATGTATTATATATTTACATATACATATATACGTATGCATATATATATATATATACATATACATATATATATATTTGTACATGTACTATATATGTATACACACACACACAGAGTACGTGTTCACACACACACACACATGCACGCACGTGTGTGTGTACTCTGTGTGTGTGTGTGTGTGTGTGTGTGTGTGTAGACACACGCACACACACATATACAGATATGTACACACACACACACACACACACACACACGCTCACGCGCGCACACACACACACACACACACACACACATATATATATACACATATATACATATATATATATATATATATATATATATACACATACATATATATACACACATATATACATATATATACACTATATATATACACCTATATACATATATATACACATATATATATACACATATATACATATATACATTCATATATAGATATGTGGTGTGTGTGTGTGTTGTGTGTGTGTGTGTGTGTGCATGTGTAGATATATATATATATCGACATATATATATATATATATATATATATATATATATATATATATATATATATATATATATCGACATATACATATATATGTATATACATACATACATACATATATATATATATATATATATATATATTTGGTAAGAAATGAGAAACTTCATTACCACAAACCTGTGTGTACATTATCCGAAATACATGTATCCATCACTTGAGAAGCCTTTCTATATACGTTGTGAATTTCTTTGTGTGTGAATTTAAGTGTAAGAATCTGTGCAAAAGTTGATTTTGGATGGCTTTGTGACTTGTGCTGGGATTGTAATCTACTTAAAAATAGCTGAATTCCTTGCCTCCCAGATGCTGTAAATGCCAGCCAAGTAAATAGCATAATGGATATGCTTATATGGTAGGCTACCCTTCATCTTCAGCAGTGATGTTGCATCCCCCTTTGTGTTGGGGGGAAGTGGCCACCATCTATGTAACTCCTCCTGCATCTGCTGAGCATAAAAACATTCTGTGAATAGATGTATGTCATGTTCATCCTTGCTGTGGCAGATGGGGCAGTGAAGATTCTCCTGAGGGTAATACTTGAGCATTCTTGTTTTTATAGGAAGTCGATGCTATATGTAAATCCACATGATAAAAGAATGCTTAGGAATGGCTGGACGAGCCCAAACCAGCCTTGGACGAATGCTTAGGAATGGCTGGACGAGCCCAAACCAACCTTGTCCAAGGCACTTTGGCCACATCCTTAAATTGTCAGGCATATCCTTTTTTGACACTGAATTCGGTTCCCCCATCCCATTTCCAGGAATGTTACCCATCACAGCCAGATTTAAACACTTCTTTCACTCGGCAAATCTTTTTCCAATACCAACTACATTCCGTTGGGGGTGTGTAATCCCACCAATCCTTCCCACGTATGTATCTTCTGTGGACCCATTTCACTCAGAGGACATCCTTCTTCTCAGCTACAGCCCAAACTAACTTTGTTATAGTTGTTTTATTCCAAGCTGTGTAATCTTTAATACCCAATCCACCTTTCCGTTTTGGCAAACAGGCTTGATTCCATGAGATGTGAGAAGGTCTTTTAAAGTCAGCTGTGCCACTCCAGAGGTAGTTTCGGCTGATTTGGGATATCCTGTCAATGACTTCATTTGGCAGAAGGAATATCGAGGCCCAATAATTAAACATTCCAAATAAAACCGAGTTAATCAGGGTCAATCTCCCAACATATGAAATTGATCGAGTTGCCCACTGATTGACTCTGGTTGTTATCTTGTCAACCAGATGTGCACATTCAATCTTAGTTAATCTGCGAGACACAATACGCACCCCTAAATACTTCAGGGGGAATGTACTTGCAGTCAACCCAACTGTTTGAAGGCATTTTTCTTGAAGATCCTGATTGGCACCCCCAAAAACCATCTAGGATTTCATTAGATTAGTTTGCAGCCCAGCACATGAATTGAACTCAGATAAGGCATTCATCAGTAGCTGCAAGGACTCGGGATCTGCCTTACTAAACAGGACTAAATCATCCGCAAAAATCTAGTGAGTAAGGCCAAGCCGTGTACAATGGGGGTGAAATCTGAATGCTTGATTTAAGCTGACTTTGTTTATAGTTCGAGAAGGATATTCCATTGAGAGTACAAAGAGAAGAGGGGATAGAGGATCACCTTGCTTTATCCCCCTTCCACCCTTAAAATCTGTATAATCTCGTCCGTTAATGTGTATCTCAAATTGCACCGAAGTGATACATTTCATGATCCAGTTTATGAATATGGGTGGGAAATATAAACCTGTGAGGAGTTCTTGAAGGAATGGCCAATGAACCGAGTTGAAAGCCTTCTGTAAATCAATCTTTAGTAGACATCGTGGAGTGATATGCTGACGTTGATAACCACGGGCAATATGCTGGCAAATAAGTACGTTATAGAGGAGCTCTCGGCCTGGAATGAAAGCAGCTTGACAGGGATCAATTATACTGGGGAGGACTGGTTTTAGTCGCTAACAGAGCATTTGGCTTTGCACTTGTAAATTACATTACAGCACGAGATGGGCCTAAATTCCGTAGCATCTTGTGGATGCTGAACTTTTAGCGAAATGGTAAGCTTTGTTTTGCCAACTGATTGAGGAAGGTGTCCAGACTTGAAAAAGTTCAGAACTGCTGAGCAAACGAAATCTTTGATGTATGACCATGCCTGTTTAAAGAAACCGCTGCCGTAGCCATCGGGCCCGGGAGATTTGGTATTTGGGATAGAGAAGATAGCTTGTTTCATATCATCCACATTGAAAGGTTGACATAGAAGAACCTGCTGTTCTCTAGTCAGAAAAGGCCCCATATTTAGGATATCATCTTGAACTTGGGTTCTATGCCCCTTCTGAGGGCTGAGGAGGGTTTTGTAGAACTTGACCATAATATGCCCCACATTATCAAACCCCTTCACCCAATTGCCATGTTCATCCTTGATTGCATAGATTTAGGTTGCAAGCTTTCGTTGTTTTGCCTTTGCAAAGAACATCTTGGAGTTAATGTCTCTATATTTTAGCCATTCAATCTTGCATTGTTGTTGAAGAAGGGAGGTAGAGGATGATAAAATTCCATTATAATGTAGTCTTGCTTCTTTCTCCTGGCTTATTAAGTCCTCCTGAGTTGGATTTAGTAACAGTTGTTGCTGTATTTTTTCCAACTGCAGACGAGCCAGTTCTTGTTGCTCCTTCAGGTCATGAAAAGAATCACGATTTAGCTTCTTGAGTTTCACTTTGGTAAGATCAAGGTAATGCTTGAGTAATTGCAGGTTAATCGAGCAAGAAGGTCCAGGCAGGCTGGAGGCAACAATTGATGGGAAATCAGCGTGTTTGGCCCACATATCACAATATCGGAATCGTGGTGTGGGTATGGGAGAATTAAGGAACTGGACCACTAGAGGAGTATGGTCTGAAAGATTGTTTGCTTCATAGCGTACATGTGTGTAATTGAAAAGTCCATACCAATCGTCATTGATGAGTGCTCGATCAATTCGGCTCATAGCCGTTTTGTTTGTCCAAGAATAATAAGGCCCAAGGCTCCTCAACTCTTAGAGCTCACAGAGGTCCATAAATTCTCGCATATCTTTGATATCAGAAGCCAAAACATCACCTCCTCCTATC
>JAKOGI010004697.1:0-21941 GCA_029747015.1 Carnegiea gigantea
TTCCTTGTATTACATTTCTATCAGTTTTATCTGTTACTCTGTACATTTCAATAAACTCTAAGTAACATTTCTGGTTACATTTCTGGTCCATTTCATATCAGGATCGTTACTACTCGGTAAGAAATGGACCAGATATGAAATGGACCAGAAATGTAACCAGAAATGTTACTTAGAGTTTATTGAAATGTACAGAGTAACAGATAAAACTGATAGAAATGTAATACAAGGAAATTACAAATTGTACTTGGAAATGTTGAAAACTCCGAAATGTAGAAGTACAAAAGATAACTTAAGAAAGAAAACTTTGTTGAAGAAAGCTGAGAGAAAATTTTAGAAAGCTTGGAGATGCTTCTTTTTTTTCCCTCTTGATTCTGATCTGCCTTCTTCACTTGACGAGCACTCCTTAAATAGAGATAGAAGAGAGCCCTTCATAATTGTTATTTTGTTTGGACATCAAAAGTAGATGCTCTTTGTCGGCCATCATGTACTGAAAAGGTGAGTCTTCTTTTTGTAAAGCAGATTCCTTTTGTCTTGGACACGTAATGACAGGTGAGTCATCAACCTTATCATTACACTGTTTGCTTTTTGTTAGTGGGGTCACTGTAGATGAACAGTGTATTTTGTCGAACGCTGCAAAAGAAAAGATTCGTTAGTACGAATGGCCTTCACTTTTGCCAAGGGCCAAATGACCTTGCAGGCTCTTTTGCGTTATTTGGCTTTTTCATTTTGCCAAAGGTCAAGTGACCTTTGCCAGCCTTTGTTTTATTCATAATTCATATGGATCTTGTGAATCCTGATACATGTCAGTATTTTTGTTGTTGTTTGAAGCTGTTGAACTGACTCCATCAGAGTTATTGGCCTTGTCCAGAATTTTTTGTAAAAATATTTGTCTCATCTGGGGGTCATCTTTGAGATATTCAAGAACCTCTTTCTCCTTTTGGGAGAGACCCTTGTTCTTTGTTCTTGTTGATGATGACGGACTTTCTTTCTTTCGAGGAGTAGAAGGTCCGATGTATGTTTTTGCTTCAAATGTATGGAGATTGTGGAGTGTGAACTTCTTAGATTTGGTACGACAAGGTGTTAATGCTCCCATTTACATGGCTTTACGTGACAAAAGATTACGTAAATACAAATCTTCTTTACTTGCAGTTATCCAAACTAACATTTGCAAAGGTCCTATATTTTCAATTGCTATCCTGATTTTATGGTTGATTTAACCTGTCCTATGATAACAGAAGCCCCCAAACTTGATGTTCATATACAAGGCAATGAATTTTTAGACTTCAAAAATTTTGTTGTTATGTATCGTATTTATTTTCGACTTATGAGTTCAAATTTAAATACAAGGTTTTTAAACCCTCTTCCTTCCAATTCCCAAGAAACAATTTTACTTCAAATTGAAGACGAGAAACCCACTGTCTTCACTCCAAAATTACTCAAATGGGATGAAATCACTCTCCCAGATGAGCTTGAGCTCCAAGAGCCTCATCCTTCCTTACAAATTGAAAGAAGAGATATTGACGAAATTGTGGAAGAATCTGATGGCAGAATTCTTCTTAAATTTCGTTCTTTCTCTATCAAAGAAACTCCTGAACATTCTTATCCATCCAATTACAGACGATCATTTTCAGATGTTGCTTCCTCGTCTGAACATTTCGACAATTCGACTCGTTATAGGTTTCGTAATCCTATACCTGAGCCCATTATTGATCCTCCATCTCCGACTACATCTGGAATTGGAGCTTCAATTAATGGTATTTCTTTCAAAAATTTCCAAATCGACTGGAATATGATCAAAGCTGATTATTACTCAGCTCCAAATACCTCTTTGCGAACTTGGTTTGAACAAATGGATCGTTCCCTCATGGAATCCATTAAAAAGGAGTGGATTTCGGACATGGAACCTCTTCGTACAAATATTCCTTTCTTTCTTTGGTTCCCTACATTTGCTTCCAAACATGGTCTTCAGAATGTTTACCAAATACCCAGTATTAATATTCAAACTTCCCTTATGAAAGTTTGGCATTTTCAAAATGGTTCTAGTGTCTCCTCTGTCCATCCCCCTGCAGATGATCTTGAGCTTCTGCACAAAGGTGACACCATTCTGGCGACACCTTTTCGCAAAGGCCGGGATGGGAGTGAGGTAGTCAAACTAGATGACCTGAAAAAGGTTCATCAACAAGCCAATTATACAAACACTATCCTTCAAACAATTGCTGAACAGCTTAACCAAGTTTCAGCCCAAATTGCTGAAAACAAGCGTAACCCAATTATTCATACCAAGCAAGAACCTAAAGATGAAGGTTCTCCACCTTTCTTCAAAACAGATACTATTCCAAAACCCAGATTAGAAGCCTTTCATAAACAAACAGAATCCTCAAATAATCATTACCTCAAACTTATTTCTGACCAACTCAAGACTCTTGAGTTAGCTTCTTCCAAACCCTCAATATCTTGCATAGACAAAACTTGTCAAAAGATTCAAGATGAGTCTTCCACTAGTAATGAGTCTAGTGATGACTCAGAAAAGAGTCATGACGTTCAGACACAAGAAGGTCATGATACTCTGCAAACCATTGACAATATCCTTGATGAACCAACCACAATTAACAAACTTCACAATTGGTCTCGAGGTCCAGGAAAGAATTTCTATCCTAGGCCAACTCCACCTGATATTCAATATGAAGAACGTGGATCCTTTACCTCATCTAGTTTTGATGGCAGATCCATTCATCAATGGAATATCGATGGTAAGGCTGAACATGAAATCCTTTCCACCGTCCAAGAAATGTGGATGGCACATAATGCGTACAAAACACAGGGTCATAGTGATACTAATATAGCAGTTGCCCTCGTTATAGGTTTTACAGGCCAACTTAAGTCGTGGTGGGATAATACCTTTACTACAGAACAGAGACAAGCCATCCTTACGCACAAAAAGATAGTAAGAAACCCTACCACAGGACTTGATGAAGAACAAGATGATTGTGTGCAAACTCTTTTGAATATAATTACTCTTCATTTCCTTGGTAACCCAAAAGAAGAGCAAGCCGTTGCTAAAACAATTCTCATCAATTTAAGATGTCCTTCCCTGACAGATTATAGATGGTATAAGGATGTCTTTCTTACAAATGTTCTTAAACGAGAAGACAATACCCAAGATTTCTGGAAAGAAAGATTTATTGCAGGATTACCAAATTTATTTGGTGAAAGAATCCTCAATAAACTTCGATAGAATTTTGGCACAAATGATATCCCGTTTGGATTATTAACATTTGGTCAATTATTTGGTATTGTCAAAACTGAAGCTTTAAGTCTTTGTAATGAGATTAAACTTCAATCCAAATATGGGAATGAGCGAACCCAATCTAGAAAGGAGATGGGTACCTTCTGTGAAGCGTTTGGAATTACAAAGATTATAGCTCCTTCTATGGCCCGTAAAAAGGCTCAGAAGAAACAAAATCCCAAACCAAGACAGCCCTTTGCTTAATCCAAACCTTTTGTCAAAAAAGAAACCAAACCAGTTTCCAAAAAGAAAAGGTCCGCTAAAGACCAAAAGCCCATTGTCTGTTACAAATGTGGCAAAGTAGGCCACAAGGCTCCCCAATGCAAAACAGAACAAAAGATTAATGAGTTGTTTTCAGAAGATCCAGAACTCAAACAAAAACTTCTGGCACTCCTCATTAAGGAACCCTCAGGGTCTGACAGTGAAGACAACTATTATGGATCCAGTGATGATTCAGAATATGAGTCTTCACCAATTAAGACTCTTAATGTCATTTCCTCCAAATCCAAAAAGGAATTCCTTATTGAATTAATAGGACAAATCCCTGACCTAGATATCAAAAAAGATTATCTTCAGCGCCTCAAAGATTTAATCCTTGAAGAAGAAGATAAACCAAAATTTGATTTTGGACCTTCTTCGTCCTTCAATCAAATCTTTGGGAATTATCCTATTCCAAATCCTTTTCAACCCGTCACTACAAAACAATTACAAACAGAGCTTAACGAACTCAAAAGTCAAGTTCGTATCCTCAAATCAGATGTCATCCTCCTCAAAACAAAAGATTTAGAGATTGATGCAAAAATATCAATGCTGGAATCTCTCAAAGCAAATCCTCCTCCACCTGACTTACATTCCTCAGAAATATCAGAAGTTGATATTCCTCAAACTCAATTTTTACAAACCATATCTCGTATTACCTTTCAAAAATGGTACTCTATCGTCAATCTAGTTGTTGATGACTTCTCTATGAATGTCATCGCTCTAATTGACAGTGGAGCTGATCAAAATTGCCTTAGAGAAGGAATTGTTCTTACTAAGTACTGCGAGCGTTCACATGAACAGCTTGTCAGTGCTAGTGGTGATCCTTTACATATTCGTTACAAATTAGAAAAAGGATATATTCGTAATAACAACTACTGTTTCAAAAATATATTTCTTGTTATTAGTAATATTACAAATGATTTGATTTTAGGTACTCCTTTCTTGACACAAATTTATCCCTTTACTGTTTCAGAAAGTGGTATTCATACAAAGGTTTTGGATAACCCCATTACTTTTCCTTTCCTAACCTCCACTCACCAAAAGAAGGTTATGGAATTACAGTCTTCCTCAATTTTTAAACAAATCAATTTTATCCAATCAAAACAAAATTCCTTCTTCCAAAACAATCGTATTAAAGCCCTACCGTGTCTGCATATTCCCAATCCCTCTGCATTTAGGATTGTAGAAACTGATGCGTCTGACATAGGTTATGGTGGCATTTTAAAACAAAAATTACCATCGCATGACCAAGAACAATTAATTAGGTATCATTCAGGTTTATGGATTGGTGCACAAAAGAATTACTCTACAATTAAAAAGGAAATTTTATCCATTGCTCTCTGTGTTACAAAATTTCAGGATGATTTGTATTTCAAAAAATTTCTTCTAAAGATTGATTACAAATCTGCAAAAGAGATTTTACAAAAAGATGTCAAAAATCTGGTTTCCAAACAAATTTTTGCCCATTGGCAAGCTATCCTTTCAGCATTTGCTTTTGATAGTCAATTTATCAAAGGAGATAATAATTCTTTGCCTGATGTTCTCCCCAAAGAATGTGGGCAAAGAAAGAGTGACACCACATGTGCTTTTGCAGGATTCAAAATGAGTGCAAACAAACCAAGAGGCAAAGACAAAGGCAAAAGCATTCGAAAAGCAGAAGATTATCAAATTACTGTCCCCACAAAATTACCTCTTCAAAACCAATTCCAAACCCTAGCCAATTATCCCCCGTTACCATACAAAACTATAGTCTCTAGACCTGCTACCAAGTCAACCAATGACAATTCCTACACAGTTCGGTACACAGAACACCTGTCTCCAGTTGGTATCAGAGCCAGATTGATTGCATATACTTTCATTTAGAAGTCGTGCTTAGGTGTGTGTTTGCATCTCTGTGTTCATAGAGCTGTGTCTTGCATACAGTGGTGTCCCTAGCGTTGGTCAGCCAAGAAAAATCCGTTGGTCAGCCGTGTGAAGGTGGTCCCGGTGGTGGTCCCGTTATACACCTGTCTGCGCATAGAGATTTAAATGCATACATAACCATGGCGTCTAGATTAAGGCGTATGTTGTCTTTCAAATCTGATAGTAACCAGGGTAACATCGTTGACTCTAATGAACAAAGAACCTTACCTATCTTTAGGGCTCCTTGCCCAGACAATTATGCAAATTGGTCTGTCCCTAGAATAGAGTTAGACACCATTTACAAACTTGGCACGTTTGATTTCATTAAAGCATATTCTTGCAAAACGCATGAAGAAGTCATTAGTTTACAAAATGGTTTACAAACCATTGACATGCTTAAACAAAATGCTATTAATTTACATTTACAAGCAAAATATCGATTTATGCATATTGGTTTAGTACAAGTAGCCATTAAACCTGAAGCTAACTCAAGAGTCTTGAGTTGGTCAGAAATAAGTTTGAGGTAATGATTATTTGAGGATTCTGTTTGTTTATGAAAGGCTTCTAATCTGGGTTTTGGAATAGTATCTGTTTTGAAGAAAGGTGGAGAACCTTCATCTTTAGATTCTTGCTTGGTATGGATCATTTGGTTACGCTTGTTTTTAGCAATTTGGGCTGAAACTTGGTTAAGCTGTTCAGCAATTGTTTGAAGGATGGTGTTTGTATAATTGGCTTGTTGATGAACCTTTTTTAGGTCATCAAGTTTGACTACCTCACTCCCCTCCCGGCCTTTGCGAAAAGGTGTCGCCAGAATGGTGTGACCTTTGTGCAGAAGCTTAAGATCATCTGCAGGAGGATGGACAGAGGAGACACTAGAACCATTTTGAAAATGCCAAACTTTCATAAGGGAAGTTTGAACATTAATACTGGGTAGTTGGTAAACATTTTGAAGACCATGTTTGGAAGCAAATGTAGGGAACCAAAGAAAGAAAGGAATATTTGTACGAAGACGTTCCATGTCCGAAATCCACTCTTTTTTAATGGATTCCATGAGGGAACGATCCATTTGTTCGAACCAAGTTCGCAAAGAGGTATTTGGAACTGAGTAATAATCAGCTTTGATCATATCCCAGTCCATTTGGAAATTTTTGAAAGAAATACCATTAATTGAAGCTCCAATTCCAGATGTAGTCGGAGATGGAGGATCAACAATGGGCTCAGGTATAGGATTACGAAACCTATAACGAGTCGAATTGTCGAAATGTTCAGACGAGGAAGCAACATCTGAAAATGATCGTCTGTAATTGGATGGATAAGAATGGTCAGGAGTTTCTTTGATAGAGAAAGAACGAAATTTAAGAAGAATTCGGCCATCAGATTCTTCTACAATTTCGTCAATATCTCTTCTTTCAATTTGTAAGGAAGGTTGAGGCTCGTGGAGCTCAAGCTCATCTGGGAGAGTTATTTCATCCCATTTGAGTAATTTTTTGGAGTGAAGACAGTGGGTTTCTCGTCTCCAATTTGAAGTAAAATTGTTTCTTAGGAATTAGAAGGAAGAGGGTTTAAAAACCTTGTATTTAAATTTGTACTCATAAGTCGAAAATAAATACGATACATAACAACAAAATTTTTGAAGTCCAAAAATTCATTGCCTTGTATATGAACATCAAGTTTGAGGGCTTCTGTTGTCATGGGGCAAGTTAAATCAATCATGAAATCAGGATAGCAATTGAAAAATATAGGACCTTTACAAATGTTTGTTTGAATAACAGCAAGTAATGACGATTTGTATTTTCGCAATCTTTTGTCACGTAAAGCCATGTAAATGGGAGCATTAATACCTTTTCTTACCAAAGGTTTAATGGCTACTTGTACTAAACCAATATGCATAAATCGATATTTTTCTTGTAAATGCAAATTAATAGCATTTTGTTTAAGCATGTCAATAGTTTGTAAACCATTTTGTAAACTAATGACTTCTTCATGCGTTTTGCAAGAATATGCTTTAAGGAAATCAAATGTGCCGATTTTGTAAATGGTGTCTAACTCTATTCTAGGGAGAGACCAATTAGCATAATTGTCTGGGCTAGGAGCCCTAAATAAAGGTAAGGTTCTTTGTTCATTAGAGTTAACGATGTTCCTCTGGTTACTATCAGATTTGAAAGACCACATACGCCTTAATCTAGATGCCATGATTATGTATGCATTCAAATCTCTATGCGCAGACAGGTGTATAACGGGACCACCACCGGGACCACCTTCACACGGCTGACCAACAGATTTTCCTTGGCTGACCAACGCTAGGGACACCACTGTATGTAAGACACAGCTCTATGAACACAGAGATGCAAACACACACCTAAGCACGACTTCTAAATGAAAGTATATGTAATCAATCTGGCTCTGATACCAACTGGAGACAGGATCGTTACTATTCGGTAAGAAATGGACCAGATATGAAATGGACCAGAAATGTAACCAGAAATGTTACTTAGAGTTTATTGAAATGTACAGAGTAACAGATAAAACTAATAGAAATGTAATACAAGGAACTTACAAATTGTACTTGGAAATGTTGAAAACTCCGAAATGTAGAAGTACAAAAGATAACTTAAGAAAGAAAACTTTGTTGAAGAAAGCTGAGAGAAAATTTTAGAAAGCTTGGAGATGCTTCTTTTTTTTTTCCCTCCTGATTTTGATCTGCCTTCTTCACTTGACGAGCACTCTTTAAATAGAGAAAGAAGAGAGCCCTTCATAATTGTTATTTTGTTTGGACATCAAAAGTAGATGCTCTTTGTCGGCCATCATGTACTGAAAAGGTGAGTCTTCTTTTTGTAAAGCAGATTCCTTTTGTCTTGGACACGTAATGAAAGGTGAGTCATCAGTCTTATCATTACACTGTTTGCTTTTTGTTAGTGGGGTCACTGTAGATGAACAGTGTATTTTGTCGAAAGCTGCAAAAGAAAAGATTCGTTAGTACGAATGGCCTTTACTTTTGCCAAGGTCCAAATGACCCTTGCAGGCTCTTTTGCGTTATTTGGCTTTTGTATTTTGCCAAAGGTCAAGTGACCTTTGCCAGCCTTTGTTTCAATTGTTAGTAATGCTCTTCCTGTCTGAGATCAGGAGAATTTGCTGTATTTGAGGAGAAGGTCACATTGAAGGCCATTTGCAGTAGGGACCAAATAGGACGCGTCAAAATTAATTCCATATTTTAAAGGAATTAAAACATGGGAGTAGGTTTGGTCAATAGGGCAGATGTGAAGGTCAGGGAAGATTTTTGAGACGAACCGGAGAATTTGGGGCTCATAGGCAGTCCAATATTCAAAATGTTGATGGAAATATTTGCAAGTTTGTACGTAGCCGGTTGGCATAATGATGAGTACTGGGTGATGATTAAGGTCTTCAAGGAGGGCTCGATAGGCCTTAATAATCTTGAGATATTGGTAAAAAGGAAGTTCCTTATTGACCAACCATTCATTGTAATCAATAAAAATGGCATATTCATTGTAACGCGGACCACAGAATGATGTGTAAAATAGTTCATAATCACGGAGATGAAATAGGAGTGGTTCATGTGGATAATTGTTGAGGGGAAATGGTTCAAGATCATTAATGGGTGGATTAATTTGTGAGGCCTCAGAAGGGATGATGGGAGGATCATCAAAAGGTGGGAAACTTTTGTCGAGATCGGAGAAAATAATAGTAGGGATAATTAAAGGGTCATCTGTCATTTGTATGGCTTTTCCTTTGTCTGTGCCGTTGGATGTACTGCCATTCATCTTGAATCCTGCAAATGGAATTTTGTGTCACTCTTTCCTTGCAAGAATTCTCTCGTGAGGAAATCAGGTAAAGAATTGGCATTTCCTTTGATGAATTCAATATCAAAATCAAATGCGGAAAGGATTGCTTGCCATTGGGCAAAAATTTGTTTGGAAACCAGATTTTTGACATCTTTTTGTAAAATTTCTTTTGCAGATTTGCAATCAATCTTTAGAAGAAATTTTTTGAAATACAAATCATCCTGAAATTTTGTAACACAGAGAACAATGGATAAAATTTCCTTTTTAATTGTAGAGTAATTCTTTTGTGCATCAATCCATAAACCTGAATGATACCTAATTAATTGTTCTTGGTCATGCGATGGTAATTTTTGTTTTAAAATGCCACCATAACCTATGTCAGATGCATCAGTTTCTACAATCCTAAATGCAGAGGGATTGGGAATATGCAGACACGGTAGGGCTTTAATACGATTGTTTTGGAAGAAGGAATTTTGTTTTGATTGGATAAAATTGATTTGTTTAAAAATTGAGGAAGACTGTAATTCCATAACCTTCTTTTGGTGAGTGGAGGTTAGGAAAGGAAAAGTGATGGGGTTACCCAAAACCTTTGTATGAATACCACTTTCTGAAACAGTAAAGGGGTAAATTTGTGTCAAGAAAGGAGTACCTAAAATCAAATCATTTGTAATATTACTAATAACAAGAAATACATTTCTGAAACAGTAGTTGTTATTACGAATATATCCTTTTTCTAATTTGTAACGAATATGTAAAGGATCACCACTAGCACTGACAAGCTGTTCATGTGAACGCTCGCAGTACTTAGTAGGAACAATTCCTTCTCTAAGGCAATTTTGATCAGCTCCACTGTCAATTAGAGCGATGACATTCATAGAGAAGTCATCAACAACTAGATTGACGATAGAGTACCATTTTTGAAAGGTAATACGAGATATGGTTTGTAAAAATTGAGTTTAAGGAATATCAACTTCTGATATTTCTGAGGAATGTAAGTCAGGTGGAGGAGGATTTGCTTTTAGAGATTCCAGCATTGATATTTTTACATCAATCTCTAAATCTTTTGTTTTGAGAAGGATGACATCTGATTTGAGGATACGAACGTGACTTTTGAGTTCGTTCAGCTCAGTTTGTAATTGTTTTGTAGTGACAGGTTGAAAAGAATTTGGAATAGGATAATTCTCAAAGATTTGATTGAAGGACGAAGAAGGCCCAAAATTGAATTTTGGTTTATCTTCTTCTTCAAGGATTAAATCTTTGAGGCGCTAAAGATAATCTTTTTTGATATCTAGGTCAGGGATTTAACCTATTAATTGAATAAGAAATTCTTTTTTGGATTTGGAGGAAATGACATTAAGAGTCTTAATTGGTGAAGACTCATGTTCTGAATCATCACTAGATCCATCATAGTAGTTGTCTTCACTTTCAGACCCTGAGGGTTCATTAATGAGGAGTGCCAGAAGTTTTTGTTTGAGTTCTGGATCTTCTGAAAACAACTCATTAATCTTTTGTTCTGTTTTGCATTGGGGAGCCTTGTGGCCTACTTTGCCACATTTGTAACAGACAATGGGCTTTTGGTCTTTAGCAGACCTTTTCTTTTTGGAAACTGGTTTGGCTTCTTTTTTGACAAAAGGTTTGGATTGAGCAAAGGGCTGTCTTGGTTTGGGCTTTTGTTTCTTCTGGGCCTTTTTACGGGCCGTAGAAGGAGCTATAATCTTTGTAATTCCAAAAGCTTCACAGAACGTACCCATCTCCTTTCTAGATTGGGTTCGCTCATTCTCATATTTGGATTGAAGCTTAATCTCATTACAAAGACTTAACGCTTCAGTTTTGACAATACCAAATAATTGACCAAATGTTAATAATCCAAACGGGATGTCATTTGTGCCAAAATTCTGTCGAAGTTTATTGAGGATTCTTTCACCAAATAAATTTGGTAATCCTGCAATAAATCTTTCTTTCCAGAAATCTTGGTATTGTCTTCCCGTTTAAGAACATTTGTAAGAAAGACATCCTTATACCATCTATAATCTGTTAAGGAAGGACATCTTAAATTAATGAGAATTGTTTTAGCAACGGCTTGCTCTTCTTTTGGGTTACCAAGGAAATAAAGAGTAATTGTATGCAAAAGAGTTTGCACACAATCATCTTGTTCTTCTTCAAGTCCTGTGGTAGGGTTCCTTACTATCTTTTTGTGCGTTAGGATGGCTTGTCTTTGTTCTGTGGTAAAGGTATTATCCCACCAAGACGTAAGTTGACCTGTAAAACCTATCACTAGGGCAACTGCTATGTTGGTATCACTATGACCCTGTGTTTTGTAAGCATTATGTGCCATCCACATTTCTTGGACTGTGGAAAGGATTTCATGTTCGGCCTTGCCATCGATATTCCATTGATGAATGGATCTGCCATCAAAACTAGATGAGGCAAAGGATCCACGTTCTTCATATTGAATATCAGGTGGAGTTGGCCTAGGATACAAATTCTTTCCTGGACCTCTAGACCAATTGTGAAGCTTGTTAATTGTGGTTGGTTCATCAAGGATATTGTCAATGGTTTGCAGAGTATCATGACCTTCTTGTGTCTGAACGTCATGACTCTTTTCTGAGTCATCACTAGACTCATTACTAGTGGAAGACTCATCTTGAATCTTTTGACAAGTTTTGTCTATGCAAGATGTTGAGGGTTTGGAAGAAGCTAACTCAAGAGTCTTGAGTTGGTCAGAAATAAGGTTGAGGTAATGATTATTGGAGGATTCTGTTTGTTTATGAAAGGCTTCTAATCTGGGTTTTGGAATAGTATCTGTTTTGAAGAAAGGTGGAGAACCTTCATCTTCAGGTTCTTGCTTGGTATGGATCATTTGGTTTCGCTTGTTTTCAGCAATTTAGGCTGAAACTTGGTTAAGTTGTTCGGTAATTGTTTGAAGGATAGTGTTGGTATAATTGGCTTGTTGATGAACCTTTTTTAGGTCATCAAGTTTGACTACCTCACTCCCCCCCGACCTTTGCGAAAAGGTCTCGCCAGAATGGTGTCACCTTTGTGCAGAAGCTTAAGATCATCTGCAAGGGGATGGACAGAGGAGACACTAGAACCATTTTGAAAATGCCAAACTTTCATAAGGGAAGTTTGAACATTAATACTGGGTATTTGGTAAACATTTTGAAGACCATGTTTGGAAGCAAATGTAGGGAACTAAAGAAAGAAAGGAATCTGCTTTACAAAAAGAAGACTCACTTTTTCAGTACATGATGGCCGACAAAGAGCATCTACTTTTGATGTCCAAACAAAATAACAATTATAAGGGCTCTCTTCTTTCTCTATTTAAAGAGTGCTCGTCAAATGAAGAAGGCAGATCAGAATCGAGAGGGAAAAGAAAGAAGCATCTTCAAGCTTTCTAAAATTTTCTCTTAGCTTTCTTCAACAAAATTTTCTAGCTTTAAGTTATCTTTTGTACTTCTACATTTCGGAGTTTTCAACATTTCCAAGTACAATTTGTAAGTTCCTTGTATTACATTTCTATCAGTTTTATCTGTTACTCTGTACATTTCAATAAACTCTAAGTAACATTTCTGGTTACATTGCTGGTCCATTTCATATATATATGTATACATATATATTTATATGTGCACATATATATATATGTATGTATATATATATATATATCTATATTATAATCTATATATATATATACGTATAGATATAGTCATATCTATTAGTAAATATGTATGTTATGTGTATGTATATATATTATATAAATACATATACATATATATATATCTATATATATTATATATATATATTATAATATATATATATTATATATATCTATATCTATATACTGGTGTATGTAAAGGCATATATATATAACGATATATGTATATACACATATATATGTATACATATACAAATATATGTATATACATATATGTATATATATAAGTATATATCTGTGTGTTTGTGTATATATATGCGTACACATGCGTACATGCATGCATACATACATATATATATATGTATAGATAAGTAAATAAATAAATAAATATATATATGTACATACATGCATATATATATATATATATATATATGTGATATAATATATATTCTATATCGTATACGTATATATGTATATATATATGATATTATATATATATATATATCAATATAAATAGATATATATATGTCTATGTAGATATATATATAAATATATTATATATATATAATATATATATATATAATATCTGGTGTTTGTGTATTATATATCTCTATACATACATGCATACCATACATCCATATATACGTATTATCTATATATATATATATATATATATAGGGTATATATATATATAATCTACATATATATATAGGACCCATATATACATATATATATTATATATATTATATATATATATATATATACTATATTATATATATATATATATATATATATATATATATATATATATATATATATATATATATATGTACGTGTACATATATATACATATATATATATATATACACACACATACATACATACATACATACATATATACATATATATATATATATATATATATTATATTATATATATAATATATATATATATATTTGCAGCTATATACCTGAAGTATATAAATGTATCAGTAGATGCATACCTATAAGTGCATATACATATATAATAGATATATATATATATATATATATTATATATATATAATATATTATATATATATATATATATATATATATAGTATATATATATATATAGTATATTATATATATATATAATGATATATGTATATATGTATATGCATATGCATATATATATATATATATATATATGTAATATATATGTAACCTAATACTACATTATATATATATATAATATATGTTATTATTATATAATATATCATATATCTATATATTATATATATATATATAAATATATATATACACACACACAAATGCATATATGATGTAGTCCCCACCGTCATTAGCAATGAAGAAGATCCAACAAGTGAATCAAGGTCCAACACAAGCTCCAAAATGCAAGCAATGGTCCAAATTGTCCAAGCAAGCCAAGGAGGTGCACACGGGTACAAGGTTCAGAATTTACCCGGTTTTGTGCACTTGATTTCCTAAGCTCCAAGGAGGCTTAAGTCCTTATTTTTTGCATTTTGGTAAACCTTAAGATGTCCCCTTTCATGCTCCAGCATTAGTTCGCCATTATACAAATTGAAGAAATGGAGAACAGGGTGTTTTACTAAACCGGCCAGATTAGCACCTAATCCACACGGTTTTGTCTTTAAGCTTGGTTACCCCACTTAGACTTTGTTTAACCTCAATTTCTTGGTTGAGGGGGTTATACACATCCTGAACTATCCCCCCATGGTCTAAAATCAGAGTCAAACTCACTTTTGTCATGGTTAAACTTAGTCACAAAACCGGCTGAAAAACTGTCCTTGAACCCGGTTTGCTTTCCCGATTTTTTTTTGCCTTCACCAGTGGGTTTCCTTCAACTCAGCAGATATGGCACACTTCACAAGGCTTGGAACACATCCCAAGGCATCAATGATGGGCTGCAACCTTGAGAAGGTCGACCAATGAGAGAAGAGCTACAAAAGAAGATGTTCCTTGCTTCTCATTGGCTAGCCGAAAAGTAACCTTCACTTTACGGCTGTCCACTTGCAAGAGAGCTGAGTTCTTGGTTGTTTAAGCTTGTGTTTAAGCTAAGTACATTATAAACATCATTTGTCTTGCTTTCCTTATTGTTAAAGAATGTAATTAAGCTAGCTAAATCAAGGTTGTAACCGGTTTACTCTAAAACCGGGTGTGATTAGCTAAGTAACACCTTTCCTCCTTAGGAAGGAAAGGTTAGTAAGGTGCTAGCTTGGTTGTGTGCTTGATTAGGCATGTATACAAAAGGGAAGGCACGGCCATAGGGGGGAGACATTCAGCTTGATATGAAAATTCAGTTTGAAGGCTTGTAGCTTTCTCTCTCAAATCTTGCTTGCTTATCCTTAATTAGGCCAATTAAGGTGGTATTCAAGTCAAATCTTAACCTTGATTAAGTGGTGATATCTGTATCTTAATCAAGATTAAGGGCCCTAGACTCAAGATTGGTGGTGTTTCTGTATCCATTCATTGAGTTTAGTCTATCCTACTTTTGCTTGCAACAATCGGATTAAGGGTGGATTAAGGTAAGATTATTAGCTTGAGTTTATAAGTTAATAATCTCTCACTTTGAAACTCCTTTAAATCTCCTCACTCTTATATCCCTTATACTCTCCATTCCATCCCAAAATCCACGGCCTAATTCACTCCAAAAGGCCTAGCAAACACATCCACTCAAAATACTCACAACCGGGCTAAGGGAAGCAATTTCAGTCACGGCCAACCAGAACATTGGCACGGCCTACCCGTGCTCATAGGCACGACCGTGCCACCTTGGGCCGTAGCATACCCTTGTGTTTTTGATCTCCTTTGATGTGAGTTAGCTTGGGTTCCTTCCTCCCTTGAGACATACATCATATTTGGTATCAGAGCAAAGGTTTCACCTTGGCCTGGCATACCCTCGCACTTCCATAAATCATTCACTTCCCTTCTTCTCCACAAAACTGATTTTCTCTCTTAAATTCCAACATGTCTTCAACTAGCATGTCTTTGGAAGAAAGATTTGAGTCATTGATGAAGCAAAATGAGTTCTTGGCAAGCAAAATCCGGGAGGATTCACAAAGAAACCAAGAGGCTCAAGCACAGAATGAGTACCTAAGGAAGCAGTTGGGTTCGTTCATGAAGCAAAAGCAAAGAATGAATGAAGAAACTCTTCAATCTGAACCTAGGGCACGTGAGCAAGTCCATAGTCATGATGTTGATTCATCAAGTGAAGAAGAAATGCCTAGGATGGCTAGAGGAGAGCCACAGAATCAAGCCAATACCAACGACTTCAAAGTTAAAGTTCTTGAATTTGAAGGTAAACTTGATCCTAAAGAGTTTATTGATTGGTTAAATACAGTTGAAAGAGTCTTTGAATATAAAGATATTCCTGATGATAAGAAGGTGAACTTGATAGCCTTAAGACTCAGAAAGTATGCATCCTTATGGTGGACGAACTTGAATGCTAAGAGGCTTAGAGAAAGAAAAGCAAGAATCCATACTTGGGAAAAGATGAAGGCTAAGCTTAAGGCGCGGTTTCTCCCACCTACTTATGTCCAAGATTGTTATTCTCAATTTCATAATCTCACTCAAGGTAATATGAATGTTGAATAGTATACTTGTGAGTTTGAAAAATTGATGATTAAATGTGATATACAAGAACCTGAAGAACAAATCATAGTTAGATACTTGGGTGGTCTTGATCCTAGGTATTCTAATGTGGTGGAATTGCAGGCCTATGCTTCTTTTGATGATGTTTGTGTATTAGCTCACAAGGTGGAGCAGCAAAAGAAGGCTAAATAGCCCCAAAAACCTTCAAACACAAAGCCTTTCATTCCGAACCAACCTTTTAACAAGGGGAGTTCCAATCCACCTATTAAACCACAAACTCCCTTTCCCTTTAATCCACAAAGAACCTCGGCTCCTCAAAAGGCTCCTGCAACCCCATTTCGGCCTAACCCTAATCTCATGAGTAACAGAAGATGTTTCAAGTGTCAGGGACTCGATCATATTGCCTCGGAATGTCCAAACAGAAAAGTCATCACTTTGGCTGAATGGACCGCCGTGAAGGAGGACTTTGAAGAAGAAGAGAACGAGGTTGAAAGTGAGCTAGAAACTGAAGAAACTCAGGATGAGGTTATTGAGGAAGCAGACAAAGGTGAACTTTTCGTCTTAAGAAGAGTTCTAAGCAATCAGAAAGGAGCTAAAGATGAATAAAGAGAGGATATCTTTCACACTCGATGTACCACTCAAGGAAAGATATGTTCTTTGATCATTGATGGAGGAAGTTGTGCTAATGTAGTTTCTCTAAGCATGATTGAGAAACTAGGGCTACAAACAATGACTCACCCACATCCATACAACATCCAGTGGCTAAATCAAAGCAAGAGCATTCAGGTGAATTCTCGTTGTTTGGTTTCCTTTTCCATTAGAAAGAATTATCAAGATGAGTTATGGTGTGATGTTATTCCTATGGATGCATGTCATATACTTTTAGGGAGACCATGGTTGTATGACCGAAAAGTTATGCATAATGGTTACCTTAATACCTATTCATTTCCCAAAGATGGCAAGAAAATCACCCTAGCCCTTTTATCCCCCTCCAAGCTCCATGAAGTTTAACCACAAAAAAAGCCTAAGCATATTGATTGCTTATTATCTGTGAGTGAACCTATCCTAAAGGCTTCTCAACATGAGTTTAAGGCCTTTAAAGGATGGATATTGAATGTCCAAAATGAACAAGAAAATATGATTCCTACTCACCCATTGCAAAGACACTCCTTGAAAATTTCTGTCATGTATTCCCTGATGAGATTCCCACAGGTTTACCTCCAAAAAGAGACATTCAACACCACATTGATCTTATTCCTAGTTCCATCCTACCTAACAAACCTGCCTATAGGATGAACCCAAAGGATACTAACGAGATTCAAAGACAAGTTGCAGAATTACAGGAAAAGGGAATGATTCGAGAGTCTTTGAGTCCATGTGCCGTTCCAGCTCTTTTGGTGCCAAAGAAAGATGGAGGAATGAGAATGTGTATTGACAGCAGGGCCATTAACAAAATTACGATCAAGTACAGGTATCCCATACCAAGACTTGAAGATATGTTAGACGAGTTATATGGCTCCAAGGTGTTTTCAAAGATTGATCTTCGAAGTGGCTACTACCAAATCAGAATCAGAGAAGGCGACGAATGGAAAATAGCTTTCAAGACAAAAGGTGGGCTCTATGAGTGGTTGGTAATGCATTTTGATCTTTCTAATGCACCTAGTACTTTTATGAGGTTAATGAACCAAGTGTTTAGACCTTACACTGGCAAGTTTGTGGTAGTATACTTTGATAACATTCTGATTTATTCTAAGAATGAGCATGAGCATCAAGATCATCTAACTCAAGTTATGCTTGTCTTAGAACGTGAGAAGTTATTTGGTAACCTTAAGAAGTGTGCTTTTTTCACTCCTGAAGTTACATTTCTTGGTTATATTGTGACTGAAGATGGTATAAAGGTAGATGAAAGTAAGGTAGAAGCCATTCTGTCTTAGCCTATACCTAAGAGCATACATGATGTTAGAGCTTTTCATGGTTTAGCTTCATTCTACAGGAGATTTATTCATGGTTTCAGCACTATTATGGCTCCTATAACAGAAGTGATCAAAGGTACATCCTTTGTATGGACTCCCAAAGCTCAATCTGCCTTTGAAGATATCAAGTCAAAGCTTACTCAAGCACCGGTTCTAGCTTTACCATGCTTTGGTAAGATTTTTGAAGTTGAATGTGATGCCTCTGGTGTAGGTATTGGTGGAGTTCTTACACAAGAAGGTAAACCCCTAGCCTTCTTTAGTTAGAAGTTATGTGAATCCAGAAGAAAGTATTCCACCTATGATAAAGAGTTTTATGCTATTGTGAGGTGTTTAGAGCATTGGAATCATTATCTCATTGCTAGTGAGTTTATCTTGCATTCTGACCATGAAGCATTGAAGTATATACAAGGACAACATAAATTAAACTCCAGGCACGCCAAGTGGGTTGAGTTTATGCAATCATATCATTTCACCATCAAGCACAAGTTAGGTAAACTCAATCAAGGTGTAGATACTCTATCACAGAGGTATCTCTTATTATTCCAATTAGATGCTTGTATACTTGGTTTTGAGCATCTAAAGATTCTATATGACAATGATGAAGACTTTGGGGCATTATATACTGAATGTTCTAAACACCTCAAGGGGGTTTTTCATGTTCAGGAAGGCTTTCTATTCAAGGGAGCTCGATTATGTATTCCAAGGTGTAGCACAAGAGAGCTATTAATTAGAGAAGTTCATGGAGGATCATTAGCTGGGCATTATGGAGAAAACAAGACTGTTATCATGCTGAGAGAACATTATTATTGGCTAGCTATGGAAAGAGACGTCCCAGATATACTTAAAAGATGTGGGACTTGTCAAGTGGCAAAGAGTCATTCACTACCTCACGGTTTATATACTCCATTGCCAATCCCTACTTCAACATGGGTTGATGTAAGTATAGACTTTATTCTTAGATTACCTAAAACACAAAGGAAGAAAGACTCTATTTTTGTTGTTGTTGATAGGTTTTCTAAGATGTCTCATTTCATTCCATGTAACAAAACAAATGATGCTACTTACATTGCTGAATTGTACTTTAGAGAAGTAGTAAGGTTGCATGGTATTCCCAGGTCAATTGTTTCTGATAGGGATACCAAGTTTTTGAATCATTTTTGGATTACATTGTGGAAAAAGATGGGTACTAAGCTAAAATATAGTACCACTTGCCATCCACAAACTGATGGGCAAACTGAGGTTACTAATCGAACCTTAGGGACTCTCCTAAGAGCTTTGATTAAACCTCATGCCAAAGCTTAGGATTTGCTTTTACCCTATGCAGAGTTTGCTTATAACAGGACACCAGGCAGGGCTACTGGTCTCTCTCCTTTCAAGGTGGTATATGGGATTGATTCCCTAGGTCCATTTGATCTCATTCCACGATCCTTTGATCAGAAGCCATATCCAGATGCAGCAGCAAGGGTAGAACAAATCAAGAAGGTTCATGAGTTAGTAAGGGGCAAGATTGAAAAGTCTAATGAAGCCTATCAAGCTCAAGCCAACAAGCATAGGAGAAAGATTGCATTTCAGCCTGGACACCTCGTATGGATCCATCTTAGGAAGGAAAGATTCCCATCCAAGCGAAAGAACAAGCTTATGCCACGAGCAGATGGTCCTTTTGAGGTACTTGAACATATTAATGATAATACTTACAAGGTTGATTTGCTAGGTGATTATGGAGTGTCAGCCACATTCAATACAGCGGATTTACAAGCTTACCATGAAGATGATTACCTTGCTGATTTGAGGATTAAATCTTCTCAACAAGGGGAGGATGATGTAGTCCCCACCTCCATTAGCAATGAAGAAGATCCAACAAGTCAATCAAGGTCCAACACAAGCTCTAAAATACAAGCAATGGTCCAAATTGTCCAAGCAAGCCAAGGAGGTGCACACGGGTACAAGGTCCAGAATTTACCCGGTTTTGTGCACTTGATTTCCTAAGCTCCAAGGAGGCTTAAGTCCTTATTTTTTGCATTTTGGTAAACCTTAAGATGTCCCCTTTCATGCTCCAGCATTAGTTCGCCATTATACAAATTGAAGAAAGGGCGAACAAGGTGTTTTGCTAGACCGGCCAGATTAGCACCTAATCTGCATGGTTTTGTCTTTAAGCTTGATTACCCCACTTAAACTTTGTTTAACCTCAATTTCTTGGTTGAGGGCGTTTATACACATCCTAAACTTTCCCCCCATGGTCCAAAACCAGAGTCAAACTCACTTTTGTCATGGCTAAACTTAGTCACAAAACCGGCTGAAAAGCTGTCCTTGAACCCGGTTTGCTTTCCCGGTTTGTTTTTCCCTTCACCGGTGGGTTTCCTTCAACTCAGCAGATATGGCACACTCCTCAAGGCTTGGCACACGTCCCAAGGCATCAATGACGGGCTGCAACTTTAAGAAGGTCGACCAATGAGAGAAGAGCTGCAAAAGAAGATGTTCCTTGCTTCTCATTGGCTAGCCGAAAAGTAGCCTTCACTTTATGGCTGTCCACTTGCAAGAGAGCTGAGTTCTTGGTTGTTTAAGCTTGTGTTTAAGCTAAGTACATTATAAATATCATTTGTCTTGCTTTCCTTATTGTTAAAGAATGTAATTAAGCTAGCTAAATCAAGGTTGTAACCAGTTTACTCTAAAACCGGGTGTGATTAGCTAAGTAACACCTTTCCACCTTAGGAAGGAAAGGTTAGTAAGGTGCTAGCTTGGTTGTGTGCTTGATTAGGCATGTATACAAAAGGGAAGGCACGGCCCTAGGGGGGAGACATTCAGCTTGATATGAAAATTCAGTTTGAAGGCTTGTAGCTTTCTCTCTCAAATCCTGCTTGCTTATCCTTAATTAGGCCAATTAAGGTGGTGTTCAAGTCAAGTCTTAACCTTGATTAAGTGGTGATATCTGTATCTTAATCAAGATTAAGGGCCCTAGACTTAAGATTGGTGGTGTTTCTGTATCCATTGATTGAGTTTAGTCTATCCTACTTTTGCTTGCAACAACCGGATTTAGGGTGGATTAAGGTAAGATTATTAGCTAGAGTTTATAAGTTAATAATCTCTCACTTTGAAACTCCTTTAAATCTCCTCACTCCTATATCCCTTATACTCTCCATTCCATCCCAAAATCCACGGCCTAATTCACTCCAAAAGGCCTAGCAAACACATCCACTCAAAATACTCACAACCGGGCTAAGGGAAGCAATTTCAGTCACAGCCAACCAGAACATTGGCACGACCTACCTGTGCTCAATGGCACGACCGTGCCACCTTGGGCCGCAGCATACCCTTGTGTTTTTGATCTCCTTTGATGTGAGTTAGCTTAGGTTCCTTACTCCCTTAAGACATACATCAATATATATATATATATGTGTGTGTGTGTGTGTGTGTGCGCGTGTTTGTGTGCGCGTGTCGCTATAAATATATATATAT
>JAKOGI010004698.1:0-21937 GCA_029747015.1 Carnegiea gigantea
ATATATATATATATATATATATATATATATATATATATATATATATTTTTTTACATATATATATATATATATATATATATATATATATATATATATATATATATATATATATTATTATATATATATATATATATATATATATATATATATATATATATATATATATATATATATATATATATATATATATATATATATAAATATATACATTATCTAAGTCTATCATGCTATATGCCTATATAATATATATATATATATATAATATATATTTATATCTAATGTATACATATCTATAGTTTATATTATATATATATCTCTAGGTGGTATTATAATATAGCTATCGTATATATATATATATCTATATATATATATATACTATATAATATTATATATATAGACACACACACACAAACACATATATATATACACACACGCACATATATATATATATTTATATTTATACATATATTTTGATATATATATTTATATATCTATATATCTATATATATACATATATGTATGCATATATGTATGGATGTATGTACAACAACAACAACAACAACACTCCCAGTGTGGGTCCCGCTTTCGCGGGGTCTGGGGAGATCCAGCTGTAGACAACCTTACCCCTACCGGTTTTCCTACCCATATAGAGGTTGATTCCTTAAGACCAAAAAAATAGTTTTTTTTTTTAAAGGTTTACAGAGAAAACGATTGCAAACCAAAAACCAAGTGGGAGAAAATGGGCCTGAGAGCAAAAATAAACAAGGAGTGGAGACATACCTCATCCAACTAGGGGCGCTCGATGCCGTCACATCCCGGAAAAGCACGACCTGCAGACAAGCACAACAAAACCCTACCCGCCTCACCCCATCGAAGCTACTACCACCTACACGGCCGGTCCCCTACAATCAGAGGCCTTAATCCTATCCCGCCACAACCTCCTATCCTGAGCCATGTCCTCCGTCAGACTGGTAACTCTCAGGTCCTCTCTAACCGCTTCCTCTAGGCTCTTCTTCGGTCTACCCCTCCCTCTCTTTCCACCGTGGGGGACGATCATCTCGCACCTCCGCACTGGGGCGGCCACACTTCTCCTCTTTACGTGGCCGAACCATCTGAGTCTCGATTCCCTAATCTTCTCCTCTATGTACACACACACACACACACACACACACACACACATATATATTATATATATATATATATATATATATATTATATATATAGAAGTATAGATATATAGATATATATATATGGGATGGATATATATATGGTATAGGTAGAGGGAGACATATATATATATCTATTATATATATATACTATATAGATTATAGATAGATATAAGATATATATAGAGATATAGATAGATGTATACATATAATATACATATATATATACATACATAGATATATATTATATGATATATATATATATATATAATATATATATATATATGTATTGTATATATATATATGTATATTGTATATTGTATACATATAATCTATATCTAATATATATAGAAAATAGTATATATATATATGTTATATATATATATATATATCTTATATATATATAGGTACAATACATATGCACATAACATTAGATATATAGATATCTAAATTATATATATATATATATATATCTATATATCTATATATATATATATGTATAGTATATAGATATATATAATAGATATAATAGTATGTATATATATGTATATATATGCAAATATAAATATATTTGTATAATATAATATACCTATATAATGTATAGTATACATATTACTAATGATATGTAGTGTGTGTGTGTGTGTGTGTGTGTATATATATATATAATAATATATACTATATATATTATATGTATATAATATATGTATGTAGGATATACTGTGTGTGTGTATAATATACATATATCTATATTAGATATATATATATATACGAATATATATTATTATATATATATATACATAAATACATGCTACATAATATATATATGTATTATATATATATATCTATATGGATATATACATGTATTACATATATATATATATATATATATATATATATATATATATATATATATATGTGTGTGTGTGTGTCTCTGTGTGTGTGTGTGTATGTGTATAGATATATATTGTAAGGCACGCGTACTTTATTCTCTGTTAAGTTGTTCATAATGCCTTTTACGTTATAAAAACCTATTTTATTTAATGATACGAGTTAAATTATTACTGATGTGGCGATGTGGGTGGTGATTTTAGTAAAATGAATGTTATTGTTGCTATTAAAATTTTTATTATTATTATTATTAATATTATTATTATTATTATTATTATTATTATTATTATTATTATTATTATTATTATTATTATTGTTATTATTGTTATTATTATTGTTGGTTTTGAAAATCTTTCAACGATTTTTAATAAGCGTTATTAATGGTCATTAACGAGTAGTAAATCGAGTAGGAACCCGAATACGATTAGGCTGTCAACCTCAGAATGCGTTTCGTTAGTCATTAAATCGAACTTCAATATTTTTAGGAACGAATAATTGATGAAATGTCGTGTTACCGATTTTGGCTTTGGAGATCGGGTTACGAAATAAACTAGCGATGCCTAATATGGAATAGCTTAACCCAAAAAAAGGTAGGGGGAGGGAAACTTTAGTCATATGCGCGTGACCTCCCTTTTCTTCCTCCTCTAACCTGCGACCCCCCCTTTTTCCCGACGTCCCTTTCTCTCTCTCCTCTTTGCTCTTCTTCTTCCTCCCCTCACTCCTCCATGAACGCGCCACAAGCTTCACAAATCCACTAAAAATTTGCCACACCTGGCTTGCTTTGGCCCTCATTCGACCTTCCCCACTGGTAAACGAACCGTTGGTGCAAATTTGAGTAGAAATCCGACGGTGCTTTGTCACATTTTGATGGGTTTGGGTGTGGAATCGACGCACGAACGTGTGCCCCAGTGTGGCCATACAATTTAGCTTGAAGTTGGCTCAAATCTCCTATAAATTGAGGGATAGAATTCGCAGCTTCAGGCACTCTTTTGAACATCAAATCAGTGAGTGAGAGTTAGGTCAAAATTAGGTCTCAAATTGCGTGAATTGGGCACGGTTGGGGTCTATTCGTGCGTGGGTAAGCAAGAGCCGAAGAATTGGAGTTGTTCGAGCCCCTAAAGTCAAGCCCACAGCCATGAATCGAACCTCTAGCTTGGGTTCAAGGTGAAAGTTCCTTTCCTCCTAAATTACTACTACTTTTGATGAATTTAACTAAATTTAGTTAGTGCATGTTGATTTTGAAGTTAGAAATCAGTTTAGGTAAATTTAGAATTGAGATTGAGGAATTACGAACATGGTGTTAATTTTGGGTCATTTGGATGTCGAATTGATGCTGAATGTTAACAGCCAGACAGTAGAGAAATGTTTAATGAATAGAATATTAGCATAGTGCTATGATTCCAATAATTCATTAGTTCAAATTCCGTTTTGAAGCTTGTGGATGCTAATTGAAGTAATTGTGAAATGAACTGAATTATGTCTAAAGGCTATAGTTAAATCAGTTTGGGCATGTTAATGGTCTATTCGTAGTAATTACCACGAGATACTATACCTATGGATATTGGTTTGCGAACTAGAAAGTAAATATCGCTTTGAAGTTTCCATTTACATCAGTTTAGTATACGTTAAATTCTAAGTTGGCTATTAACCATAAATGTCATACACATATACGATCGTTTTATGTATTGTTGGTTTGTGTATGCCAATAATAAACCGAGCTTGGTAGTTGGACGGTTTGAGGTGGAACTAATGAGAAATTTGAGGTTCTTGTGGTTGGTATTGCGTGAGGAGGGAGCCTGGGTTGTGATTACCGCGATGGTGTGGATTGCAAGGCCATGTGTGGCTTATTGGGCAGATTCTGCGAAGTTATGTTATGAAGTGTATGAATGTACTATGTGTAAACCCCTCTCCCCTCAATGTGCTACGTGACCAATTCTTGAAACTTAAGACGTCTTTAAAGAGAAGGGCCATTTGGAAAGCTTGTTGTCACAATTATGAATGCTTTTAAGTAAATGTCTGATAGTTTATGAATATGTTTGTAGCCTATAAGAAGTCCTAAATCATCAAACTACTCAGTGAGTGACTCGACTGAAAAGTCGATAGGTTTAGGAAGTTTAAAAGCGAACTAAAAGTGAGTTCGGAAATTTTTAAGGCATTGATTTGTGTATGACTTCTCCTTGTATTTAAAAGGTTATAAATGACCTGAAAAAGGGCACCTTAAGGTGCTAACTATGAAATTTAGCTGATTTGTATACTATTCGCTTATTTAAGTCTCAATTGAGTTCCGAGTTAAGAGCTAGTAAACCCATTATGTTTTAAGCGGTGTTTACATTGAAAGTTACGAAGGAACCTTGTTTGCCTTATAAATGAGTCAAATGCTTTAAGTTCGAAATAGTAGCAAGTTTTAGAACGTTTTAAGCCTTCAGTTCATTTATACACCTTTCTTGAGTTTTAAAAAGGGGATTGAAATGAGTTATAAAATGACAACTGAGGATTTTATTATGAACCTAGTTTGAATTACACGCTAACTAAGTACTTTAAGTTTCAAATGGGTTTCGTTTTTCGAATTAACAAATGTATTACTTTTATAGGAAGCTTTTAAATTAAAAACGAGGTCGTTTTACGGATTAGCAAACATATCATGTTTGCAAAAAGCCTTTAAAGTAAAAAGAGAAGTCGATTTACAAGTTAGTAAACGTATTGCGTTCATAAAAAGTTTTAAGTTAAAAATGAAGCCTATTTATGTGTTATAAACTTATGACATCTATAAGAAGCTTTTTAAGTTTAAAACGAAGTTGATTTACTTGTTAACAATCTTATTCGTTTATGAGAAGCTTGTAAGTTTGAAACGAAGTTGGTTTACATATTAACTAACTTGCGTTCATAAGAAGCTTTTAAGTTTAAAGTGAAGTCGTTTCACATATTTACTAACTTATTGCGTTTATGAGAAGCTTTTGAGTTTAAAACGATGTAGTTTTACGTGTTAACAAACTTATTGCGTTTATGAGAAGCTTTTAAGTTAAAAAGAAAGTTGATTTATGTGTTAACAAACTCATTCTTAGGCCCTTAGTGGCCAATATTACTTGATTTTCTACTCAAATTCGCACCAAGGGTTCGTTTGCCTGTGGGGAAGGTCGAATGAGGGCCAAAGCAAGCTAGGTGTGGCAAATTTTTAGTGGATTTGTGAAGCTTGTGGCACGTCCATGGAGGAGTGAGAGGAGGAAGAAGAAGAGCAGAGAGGAGAGAGAGAGGGATGTCAGGAAAAAGGGGGGGTCGCGGGTTAGAGGAGGAAGAAAAGGGGGGTCACGCACATATGACTAAAATTCCCCACCCTCTATCTTTTTTTTTGTCCCAAGCTATTTCATATTAGACATCGCTAGTTTATTTCGTAACCCGATCTCTAAACCCAAAATCGGTAACACGACCTTTCATCGATTACTCGTTCCTAAAAATATCGAGGTTCGATTTAATGACTAATGAAACGAATTCTAAGGTTAACATCCTAATCGTATTCGGGTTCCTACTCGATTTAGTATTCATTAATAACCGTTAATAATGCTTATTAAAAATCGTTGAAAGATTTTGAAAACCAATAATAATAATGAAAATAATAATAATTTTAATAGAGACAATAACATTCTTTTTATTAAAATCACCGCTTACATAGGCACGTCAATAATAATTTAACTCGTATCGTTAAATAAAATTGGTTTTTATAACGTAAAAAGGCGTTACGAACAACTTAATAGAAAATAAAGTATGCGGGCCTTACACTCTCCCCCCCTTAAAAGAATTTCATTCTTGAAATTGCTTACTTGGACGAATTAGTGTGGGTACTTCTCCTACATTCCTTTCACAATCCAAGTTACTTTATGCTTAGCTATCCATTCCGTCTCCACAGTAGCATCCCATCCTTGGGTTTCTAGTCGTACCCAATCATCAGGGAGCATTTTTCCCTTGTACTAAAACAACTCAACCTCTATAGGTAGGGTCGGTATGGCAGGTAGTTCCTAAGGGAGAGGTCATGTAAAGTTGCATATGCATCTCATGAGGCTTATTAACAAGTTTCTTCGCAAAGCAAGAACAGCAAAAGGGCGAGTAATACTAGAATCAAACAGGATGGGGGCATAAAGTGGGTTAACAACAAGAAGAAGACCTGACGTGGTGTTAGCAGGTTCCCCTACCATAGTTTTCACTGTCCCCCACCAGAACTCAGCTTCTTTTTCAAATCGATAGGTGGCCAGGTGCACCTTGAACCTCTCAGGGCACTCCATGATCTCAAATAAGTTTTCCATTCTCTGAAGCCACTCCTCGTATACCATGGGGTTAGTCCCACCTTTAAACTTGGCAGGTTTAAGCTTATTAAACTGACATATCATCTCAACGGCAGTTAGTTCTGGTATGAGTTCGCGTCGAGGAGGCATCTGTCACATAATCACACAAAGGATCACTTAGTTCTAATTTCAACTACGGTTTAACATGCAACTGCTCCAGGACTAATAGGGATAGGCTTCGTTGGCCTTCTACTATCCCACTTAGAGGTCCGAAGGGCAATGCTCTCACACCCTTGCAAGTGCAACTGTATCATTTCTCTTGATATGACCAACCATCTAAGCCTTACTTCCCTCATCTTGTGCTCTTTACGTGTCACTCATACTTTCCCTTTAAAAACTTTATCACTGATCTCATCCAATCTTACATAACTATACATCAATCCAATTCTGCTCATCTCTCCTATAGCCTGGGATCTTTTTATAACACAACACTCTAAACGTATACCTCCATTTTTGTCATCCCAGCCCCATATCACGAAGCCAATGTCCTCATCGATATCTTCATTGCTTTGTATGATCAATTCAAGTATTTAAACTTCTTAATCTTCGATATCATCATATCAATAGTGACTTCCTCCCGTGCCTCTTCATTCCTTTCACTTGACTTTCATTTCAAGTATTCAATCTAAAATCTTTATACTCCAAAATACGTCTCTACGTTTCTAACGTATTGAGAGGTTCCTTCGAGTGTCTCTATTAAGACAATATAGGTAGCAAACAACATTCAGCACGGTGTTTCATCCTACATGTCATTGTGAACGCATCCAAGACGATCGTAAAAGGGCTTAAAGCCAATCCTTAATACAACCTAATATCAACAAGGAAGTCCTCTAGATCTCTCCCTAGCATCCTAATCCTTAGTCTCCGCTTGTAAGACCCCGCAGTTTCGTTTTCCGCTAAGCTAACTAATTTCCTTTTTATGTTTTAAATTCATATTTTTAGTAACTGTATGAGTTAAATTATTATCAATGTGCTTTTGAGAACTATAATTTCATTAAAGACAAGATTATTATTGCTATTATTGATTTCAAAATCAATTCGTGCCATTTATGCCTTTAAATGATATCGATAGTTTAATTTAGTCGATATTCGATTTATTTAGGCGTTTCCTGAAAACGGTTAGGTTTTCAACCTTAGAATGAGTTTCGAGGTTTATTAAATGGGACTTCGGCGTATTTGGGTTCCAATAATTGATGAAAGGTTAAATTATCGATTTGAGCTTAGAACAAGGCGTTCGGAATTGGACTAGCGATTTAGGTTGATTGAGTTATTATACCCCAAAAAAAAGGAAAAAGAAAAATCAAAAGGGGGGGCGCTCCTTCTTCTCGGACGCACACACGCACGAAAGGGGAAGGGGGGTTGGTTCTCTGGCTTCTCACACCCCTGCCCCTGCCCACCAACGTAAGAGAGAGACGAGAGGAGAGAGAGTCGGAGAGGGAGAAGGCGGCCGGCGACGACGCTGGGGCCGCGGTGCACGGGCAGCCACGGCTGTGGACCGACGAAGCGAGAGAGAGGGAGCGAGCGAGATAAAGAGTGTGGGGGCTTGGTTCAGGTTGAGGTTTCGAACCCTCAGGCCCACACTACCCCGACCGTCGCCGTCGACGGTGAAGCCACGCCGACGACCACCTCTGCGCGGTGGTTGAGTGAAAATCGTCCACGGTCTGGCCGAATTCTGCACGGGCAGGGCCGAAGCTCGAACAAAATTCACATGCAAGGTGAGTTTCGAACCTCTTCTGCTCTATCAATTGAATCCCTTGCTTTATCCCCTTCGAATTGTACCTGAATCTATCAAAAATTGCAAGTTAGGGTTTGTGGGTTTGGACTGGTTGAGTCACGCGCGAAGAGCAGGGAGTTGGTGTTCGATTTTTGGCCTCAATTCAAGCTAAATCGCATGTTTCTAGCGTGGTATTGAGGTGGGTGTTCCTCGCCTCCTAAATTAGTACTAATTTCGCAAACGCTTTGGTGGAATCGATGTTGCATGTTAGAGTAGCATAGCCTAATTTAGAATGTGCTGCTTGAGGTTTATAATTCGAAGTTAACTATACATGTTTGGCGTTAATTCGAATATATAGAACCATTGAATGCCTAAGTTTATAATTCGAAGTGAATTATACATGTTTAGCGTTAATTCGAATGTATGTAGCTATCGAAAGCCTGAATTTATAATTCAAAGTGAATTACATGCCTTTAGCGTTAATTCGAATGCCTGTGACCATTGAATGTTTGAGATTTTACATCGAAATGAATTAAATACCTTTAGCTTCGAATCGAACCAATTTAGTTAATCATGCCTCAGTTATTAATTCGAAGTTAATTTAGCGTGTTTAGCATCGATTCAATTAATTAGTTGATGCATGAAAAGGATTATAAACGAAGTTAGTTTCACGTGCTTAGAATCGATTCAAGTAAATTTAGCTAGTTCATGCCTAAAAGTTTAGCACAAAATGAATTATGAATGCTTTGATTCGACATAAGTACACTTAAATGATTCATACTTGATTAATAGCTTCGAAAAGAGATGAGTATGGTTGGAATCGATACTTGTGTATTTAGTTAGTCTATACCTGAGTAGTAACTTTGACATAATCACTGAATGCCTAAAGTCGTATTATGTTTAAGTGGTTTATTTCGATTCGAATAGTAATTTCGATGTGTAATGAACGTTTAGAATCGTATTATGCTAAAATAACTCAATTAGACTTGAGTTGTAACTTCGAAACCAACGTTTATGAATGTTTGGTCGTTCCATGATCGAGTATGAACTTCGAAGTGCATCGTACGTGTTTAAAGTTTGTGTATATAAATGTTTAATCAGTCTATGATCGCCTATATGCTTAACTATCCCATAAAGG
The DNA here is from genome assembly GCA_029747015.1 of Carnegiea gigantea. Lineage (NCBI taxonomy): Eukaryota > Viridiplantae > Streptophyta > Magnoliopsida > Caryophyllales > Cactaceae > Carnegiea > Carnegiea gigantea. Next base: position 9,241 of record JAKOGI010004698.1, read on the forward strand.
CCTACTAACTTTGAAGTAAATTTATAAATGCTTGGAGCCTTATCATGTATGAATTCCCAAGTAAAGTTCTATAGTTTTATATGTGTACGTGATGGTATATATATGCGTACGTATGCTTGCTGTAACGCACCGCCAAGTGGCGCTGCTTGCCCAGGTAAGTACCTAAATCTTACCGTTTCATAAATTAGTATGATAATATGTTGTATTAATAAATCAATGAAACGAGTTGGTAGTTGGATGGTTTGAGGAAAGAATTATGAGCGTTCGAGGTCTTGTGGTACGGTGCAAGTGAGGAGGGAGACTGGGTTGTGAAATGATTGCAATCGTGTGGATTGCGAAGCCATATGTGGCTCGATGTGATGAATTAATTATGAAGTGTTTGAATGTGATATATGTGAACCTCTTTCCCTTCTATTTGCTCAAGTTGCATTATGTGCATAAGGGTGAGATTTTCAAAGAAGGATTTCATGTTTTGAAATAATAGTAGCCATAAATATTAGTGCATGATGGCGTATTTTAAAGTAAACGAATATAATTTTGGGAGTGAACCTACTTGAACAGGGGAATCGTAAAGAGTTTTACAAAGGCGTGAGTTGCACGACAAATGATTTTACCAAAAGATGCAACAAAATTACTAGCCGTTATGGCCGATACGCTTTAAGTGGCTAAGATAATGTGCTGCGGACAATATGATATGATGTAATGTTAACCTAGGGAATAAGTCAGGATAAACCCTAGAGGCCCTGACGAGGGCTAATGCAATGGTCCGATATGTTATATGTAGCCTTCCCGGGAGTAAGAGCTTAAGCGTGAGCGTTAGGTCTCACTATGGGGTCGAGAATAGTTCTCACCAAACAGCACCCTGTAATGATCTTATGCCAGAAGTACTTTGGTACTAAGTTAAGAAAAGCAATTGGCTCTTTGCCATTTTTAAACGATTAAAAAGGAAAGAAAGTTCTTTTTATGGGCCCAAAAGGCTATATGGAATGATGTATGAAAAGCTTATAAGGGTCGTTACACGACTAAACGAAATGGAATTTCCTTTGAAGACTAAGAAAACATTTTCAACGAAAGAAAGAAAGCTTTCAATGAATAAGTTATGAAATGATCTTCAAGCATGTTTGAATGTGGATTCTTAGCCTATGTATTAAAGGAAAGCTTTCAATGGATGCATTATGAATGATTCTTAAGTATGGTTGAACGTGGATTCTAATCTTATGTGGCATAATTCTTATCCATAGCAAATCTGTCTGATTTAAAGTGTGTGAGATGAGAAAGAAAGTTATAGCACGTTAAAAATTCCATGAATGAAGGCGTCTCTTCCTAAAAGAATGAACGTTGATATACGAATAGCATGCGAAGGTGTCATATAGCTTAATATGATGTTTAAAGGTACTTGAATGCTTGATATGTGTTTATGTGTGTGATATGTATATTATATGAATGAAATGCCAAGAAAAGTGTATTTATGAAAAGGGATAACCTTATATACACATCATATGATTGAGGGTTCATGTGTAGTTCAAATGGGGTGTTAGGAAGTTATGTTATGAAAAGAAAAGATCCTTATACTTAGCCTTCGATACTTACTCACGTGCCTAACTGCTTGCTAGTAAAGAACTCCGTCGTTGAGAAACCTAGAAATATGATTAAGTGGTCGAAGTGAAGTTTATGTTTAGTGATCCTCCCGTAAAGGTTCTATAAACATCTATTATGATAGTAAAGTATGGAAACGTGATATGTGACTAGTAAAGATAGTATTGCCTGCAACGGTTTTGGTTTTAAAGGGGTTGGGGGACACTCACTGAGCGTGTGGTTGCTCATCCCATTACTCTTTCCCTTTTCCCCAGGTTTTCTGTCTGACGGGAAGAAGTTGAGTCAAATAAGTGCAGAAGGAACCTATTGTTGCTTACAAGGCATCATATGTGCTCATTTAAAGGGATCTTACGCGTTTATTGAAGTCATGTAATGTGCTCTTAGTTAATAAAGGTCTGTAAACGATTATTCTAGTTCATGTAATGCATATGGTATAAAGGTCGCTTTGTATGGCCGTCTGAGCGAACTATCAAGTTAGTTAGATGTCTTCTTGGTTTAATTTAGTTATGTTTTGGGATATAAATCTTAATACTCTAGTTTTGTTAACCATTGAGTTGTATCTTCCATTTCTTCTTTATTCATGAATCAATCTGGTTGGTGTACTCCGAGCGAGTGGCTCGTTGAGTTATGAACTCCGGCGTGTGGCCGTTGGGCTATGTTTTAAATGTTTTGCGCTTCTGTTGATTTACAAGGACTTATTGTAAGGCTTTTAGCCTAGAAATGGTTAGTTTTTAGGGGGAACTCTGCCCGTTTCGTCCCAGGAATTAAGTAAGAAGTTAGGAAAGCGTAACGCTTCTGGCCTAGGGGCTGAGGGTGTTACATTGATGGTATCAGAGCAAAGGTCCTGCGACCATAGGCCGCGACCTGAGTCTTGCATTCATATAGTTCGATAGGAACGCGTTCATAATGATGTGATATATGCCTACTAGGTCTATATTTGTGCGTTTAATGTGAATCTTGGCGTATTTAGCTAGCTAGATACTGCTCGAGTGAGCTCAATAATCGAGTGAACGAACGAATTGTTAAGGGTGTAAGCCGAGTAACTTGTTTTCTCATGAATGAGTTAAGTATTAGCCCAATCGAATGTTGTTTGCTTATTTGCTTATACGCCTTGACGGTTTGAAATTGAATGACGGGAAAGTCTTAACTCTAAGCCCATCTTTGCCCCCGAAGTACGATTTGCCCCTCGGGCCCCATAATGGAGTGAGCAAACGTACTCAAAGGTTGGTAGAGAGAGAGGTAGAAGCAGTTGAACTATTTCCTTTTGAAAACCTAAGGACCTTGCTGGTTAAAACCTTCTGATTAGTGAGTTAGAGCCGAGCCAAGTTTTCTTACACCAAAAGATTAACTCTTAGTTAGTGATGATGAGGCAGTTTAGATTCGCAAATACGCGCCCTTATGTTTATCAAATGTTGCTCGTAGATGCGTATGTGCTAAGATGAGTACATTGATAGAGTCCTTCGTATTGAGCTAGGAAAGGAATGATTGGAAATTAGCTGCTATGCTTGATAATCCTACTAAATGGTACCTTGCTGATGTGAATTTAGAATTGCCTGAGTGAAATTAAAGGATATTTTCGTATGCATGCTTGAAAAACTATGTGCTAGCGGTAAGATGTGAATAAACATTGCGTAAAGTGTACCTACCATCCTCCTTCCTTGCCATTGTTACCTAAATCGTGCATTACTTGCTTCTTATTGTACGAATTGCTATTCATGAATGGGGTGAGATGTTTTGGCCCGAACGAACCCTGATATACCTAGAAAGCTCAAGGGAGAAAGAACCTAGCAGACTTTGGAATTGTGCATCGTAGACGATCCCTCCTAAGGCTAGCGACCTACAATAAGACTCCTACGATCGCCTATAAGATAGATGTACCTCGTAAGACCTCAACGTGAGCCTATGAGGCCATTGACGTCAACCATACCCACACAATTCTAGCCGCTCAACACCAATCTTTCCTAAATTGGATGGGGTTTAGAGCATGCCGTTGACCATAGACTGCAAAGGAGGATTGCACGCATACCCACGTGCCTAGGTGTTCTATGTGACAACATATGGGTCCACATGCCTTAAAGATTTGTTATGATGTCATGTGCTGTGTAAGACGATAAGAATATATATAGATAGGATCGTTGTATGGAACCATCGACTTGTTTGTGATCAAATGCCAACAAAGTGAGTTTTTGTAATTGCTTGGCTTGAGTTTAATTGAACCTGTGGCTGTATTAGTTAGAACGACTCGATATGTGTGGCTAGTTTCGTACCATGACTCTGGAATCATCATTCACAGCTCATCAATGCTGGTTTCTCGCATTATAGTTGGATTAGTCGAACTCGATGTATGTAATGCATGACTAAATGAAGATAGAGCTGCATTTACTTGAATAACGTTCATGGACATATATATATATATATATCTTATGTTTAAGAAAGTAGTGTGGTAGAATACTCGGGATCATGTCAATCATGTATGTTTTCATTTTGTAAATTGCTTGCTGAATGTATGTTAGTAGGTTGCATGTTATCTCCAATTCGTAGACTTGAGAATGCTGAAATGTTGATGCCATGTGATACTATTGTGCTGGAGTAATGCTATGTGGTGCTACGTGACTCTCTTATTAATCCCAATGTGTTGTAAAAGTTTCCCTTGATGATCATCGTGATTCCACAAGTGACTGAATTCATGTTTTGGAATGAGACTACCATATATAACCTTGCGATCTCATCGTCCCGGTTGCCACACCTTTAGATGCTCACTTGTAGGTGCATGTGCGTACAGTTGTTGCCTGCCATGCAAACTGAGTCTAGAATATCAAAAATCTATGTTTCATTTTCGAAACAAACTCAATATGGTTTTCCACGCCAACTCATTTGCCTCACTTCAATGCGATTTGCCCTCGGCGCCAAAATAGAGCGAGTAGATGCCTGAAGAGATTGGCGATGAGGAAGCTGGATACCATAAGCCATTTTCTTTCGATTTGAAAGATGTAGAGTCTGCAATGAAACCATTTGAAAACTTACCGCATAGATCTTAGTTATGTACGTGCATTCTAGGAAAGACCGAATTTAGATTTAGAATTTCGGGAACGAAATTCTTTTAAGGGGGGAAGAGTGTAAGACCCCGCAGTTTCGTTTTCCGTTAAGCTAACTAATTTCCTTTTTACGTTTTAAATTCGTATTTTTAGTAACTGTATGAGTTAAATTATTATCAATGTGCTTTTGAGAACTATAATTTCATTAAAGACGAGATTATTATTGCTATTATTGATTTCAAAATCAATTCGTACCATTTATGCCTTTAAGTGATAACGATAGTTTAATTTAGTCGATATTTGATTTATTTAGTCGTTTCCTGAAAACGATTAGGTTTTGAACCTTAGAATGAGTTTCGAGGTTTATTAAATGGGACTTCGGCGTATTTGGGTTCCAATAATTGATGAAAGGTTATGTTATCGATTTGAGCTTAGAACAAGGCGTTCGGATTTGGACTAGCGATTTAGGTTGATTGAGTTATTATACCCCCAAAAAAAAAACAAAGGAAAAAGAAAAATCAAAAGGGGGAGCTCCTTCTTCTCGGACGCACACGCGCACGAAAGGGGAAGGGGGGTTGGTTCTCTAGCTTCTCACACCCCTACCCCTGCCCACCAACGTAAGAGAGAGACGAGAGGAGAGAGAGTCGGAGAGGGAGAAGGCGGCCGGCGACGACGCTGGGGCAGCGGTGCACGGGCAGCCACGGCCGTGGACCGACGAAGCGAGAGAGAGGGAGTGAGCGAGATAAAGGGTGTGGGGGCTCGGTTCAATGGTTGAGGTTTCGAACCCTCAGGCCCGCACTACCCCGACCGTCGCCGTCGACGGTGGAGCCACACCGACGACCACCTCTGCGCGGTGGTTGAGTGAAAATCGGCCACGGTTTGGTCGAATTCTGCACGGGCAGGGCCGAAGCTCGAACAAAATTCACATGCAAGGTGAGTTTCGAACCTCTTCTGCTCTATAAATTGAATCCCTTGCTTTATCCCCTTCGAATTGTACCTGAATCTATCAAAAATTGCAAGTTAGGGTTTGTGGGTTTGGACTGGTTGCGTCACGCGCGAAGAGCAGGGAGTTGGTGTTCGATTTTTGGCCTCAATTCAAGCTAAATCGCATGCTTCTAGCGTGGTATCGAGGTGGGTGTTCCTCGCCTCCTAAATTAGTACTAATTTCGCAAACGTTTTAGTGGAATCGATGTTGCATGTTAGAGTAGCATAGCCTAATTTAGAATGTGCTGCTTAAGGTTTATAATTCGAAGTTAACTATACATGTTTGGCGTTAATTCGAATATATGTAACCATTGAATGCCTAAGTTTATAATTCGAAGTGAATTATACATCTTTAGCGTTAATTCGAATGTATGTAGCTATCGAAAGCCTGAATTTATAATTCGAAGTGAATTACATGCCTTTAGCGTTAATTCGAATGCCTGTGACCATTGAATGTTTGAGATTTTACATCGAAATGAATTAAATATCTTTAGCTTCAAATCGAACCAATTTAGTTAATCATGCCTCAGTTATTAATTTGAAGTTAATTTAGCATGTTTAGCATCGATTCAATTAATTAGTTGATGCATGAAAAGGATTATAAACAAAGTTAGTTTAACGTGTTTAGAATCGATTCAAGTAAATTTAGCTAGTTCATGCCTAAAAGTTTAGCACAAAATGAATTATGAATGCTTTGAATCGACATAAGTACACTAAAATGATTCATACTTGATTAATAGCTTCAAAAAGAGATGAGTATGGTTGGAATCGATACTTGTGTATTTAGTTAGTCTATACCTGAGTAGTAACTTTGACATAATAACTGAATGCCTAAAGTCATATTATGTTTAAGTGGTTTATTTCAATTCGAATAGTAATTTCGATGTGTAATGAACGTTTAGAATCGTATTATGCTAAAATAGCTCAATTAGACTTTAGTTGTAACTTCGAAACCAACGTTTATGAATGTTTGGTCGTTCCATGATCGAGTATGAACTTCGAAGTGCATCGTACGTGTTTAAAGTTTATGTATATAAATGTATAATCAGTCTATGATCGCCTATATGCTTAACTATCCCATAAAGGCCTACTAACTCTGAAGTAAATTTATAAATGCTTGGAGCCTTATCATGTATGAATTCCCAAGTAAAGTTCTATAGCTTTATATGTGTACGTGATGGTATATATATGCGTACGTATGCTTACTGTAACGCACCGCCAAGTGGTGCTGCTTGCCCAGGTAAGTACGTAAATCTTACCTTTTTATAAATTAGTATGATAATATGTTGTATTAATAAATCAATGAAACGAGTTGGTAGTTGGATGGTTTGAGGAAAGAATTATGAGCGTTCGAGGTCTTGTGGTACGGTGCAAGTGAGGAGGGAGACTGGGTTGTGAAATGACCGCAATCGTGTGGATTGCGAGGCCATGTGTGGCTCGATGTGATGAATTAATTATGAAGTGTTTGAATGTGGTATATGTGAACCTCTTTTCCTTCTATTTGCTCAAGTTGCATTATGTGCATAAGGGTGAGATTTTCAAAGAAGGATTTCATGTTTTGAAATAATAGTAGCCACAAATATTAGTGCATGATGGCATATTTTAAAGTAAACGAATACAGTTTTGGGAGTGAACCTGCTTGAATGGGGGAATCCTAAAGAGTTTTACAAAGACGTGAGTTGTATGACAAATGATTTTACCAAAAGATACAACAAAATTATTAGCCGTTATGGCCGATACGCTTTAAGTGGCTAAGATAATGTGCGACGGACAATATGATGTGATGTAATGTTAACCTAGGGGATAAGTCCGGATAAACCCTAGAGGCCCTGATGAGGGCTAATGTAATGGTCCGATATGTTATATGTAGCCTTCCCGGGAGTAAGAGCTTAAGCGTGAGCGTTAGGTCTCACTATGGGGTCGAGAATAGTTCTCACCCAATCAGCATCCTGTAATGATCTTATGCCAGAAGTACTTTCGTACTAAGTTAAGAAAAGCAATTGGCTCTTTGCCATTTTAAACGATTAAAAAGGTAAGGAAGTTCTTTTATGGGCCCAAAAGGCTATATGGAATGATGTATGAAAAGCGTATAAGGGTCGTTACACGACTAAACGAAATGGAACTTCCTTTGAAGACTAAGAAAACATTTTCAACGAAAGAAAGAAAGCTTTCAATGAATAAGTTATGAAATGATCTTCAAGCATGTTTGAATGTGAATTCTTAGCCTATGTGTTAAAGGAAGGTTTTCAATGGATGCATTATGAATGATTCTTAAGTATGGTTGAACGGGATTCTAATCTTATGTGGCATCATCCTTATCCATATCAAACCTGTCTGATTTAAAGTGTATGAGATGAGAAAGAAAGTTATAGCACGTTAAAAAATTCCATGAATGAAGGCGTCTCTTCCTAAAAGAATGAACGTTGATATGTGAATAGCATGCGAGGGTGTCATACAGCTTAATATGATGTTTAAAGGTACTTAAATGCTTGATATGTGTTTATGCGTGTGACAGGTATATTATATGAATGAGATGCCAAGAAAAGTGTATTTATGAAAAGGAATAACCTTATATACACATCATATGTTTGAGGGTTCATGTATAGTTTAAATGGGGTGTTAGGAAGTTATATTATGCAAAGAAAAGATCCTTATACTTAGCCTTCGATGCTTACTCACGTGCCTAACTGCTTGCTAGTAAAGAACTCCATCGTTGAGAAACCTAGAAATATGATTAAGTGGTCGAAGTGAAGTTTATGTTTAGTGATCCTCCCATAAAGGTTCTATAAACATCTATTATGATAGTAAAGTATGTGGAAACGTGATATGTTACTAGTAAAGATTGTATCGCCCTGCAATCGGTTTTGGGTTTTTAAGGGAGATGGGGGACACTCACTGAGCGTGTGGTTGCTCATCCCATTACTCTTTCCCCTTTTCCCCAGGTTTTCTGTCTGACGGGAAGAAGTTGAGTCAGATAAGTCCAGAAAGAACCTATTGTTGCTTACAAGGCGTCATATGTGCTCATTTAAAGGGATCTTACGCGTTTATTGAAGTCATGTAATGTGCTCTTAGTTAATAAGGGTCTGTAAACGATTATTCTAGTTCATGTAATGCATATGGTATAAAGGTCGCTCTGTATCGCCGTCTGAGCTAACCATCAAGTTAGTTAGATGTCTTCTTGGTTTAATTTAGTTATGCTTTGGGATGTAAATCTTAATACTCCGGTTTTGTTAACCATTGAGTTGTATCTTCCATTTCTTCTTTATTCATGAATCAATCTGGTTGGTGTACTACGAGCGAGTGGCTCGTTGAGTTATGAACTCCGGCGTGTGGCCGTTGAGCTATGTTTCAAATGTTTGCGCTTCCGTTAATTTACAGGGACTTATTGTAAGGCTTTTAGCCTGGAAATGGTCAGTTTTTAGGGGAAACTCTGCCCATTTCGTCCCAGGAATTAAGTAAGAAGTTAAGAAAAACGTAACGCTTCTGGCCTAGGGGTTGGGGGTGTTACACCGCTCTCTCATACATATCTTTAATAACCCTAACATAATGAAAAGGTAAATAATTCTTTCTTCAACAATTCCAGCGCACTTCTCAAAGCATCCTATCACAAGCATTCCCAATAAAATGAATACCATATGTAAATCCTTTTTCTACCCCTCTAGAATTCTATAAGTCTTCTCATAAGATTCACTGCTTCTGTGGTTAACCTTCTTGCAATGAAACCAAGCTGCTTCACAAAAATTAAAGTCTCCTGAACCGCATTCCATTCGGCTAATAAAAAAGGTAGATAAACGTGATCGACGATGTGGAAATCCATCCTACACTGCCACTGTAATATTAAGAGAAGAACCGGCATATACATACATATTATAAGTTATATGCTTGTTGATACAAGTAATATCAAGCAAGGCAGATCATATAAGCACATAAGTCATGTATTTTCACATAGCACATGCCTATTATGCTATCTAAATGCATAATGCAAACCTATGGCTCTTATACCACCTAATATAACGCTCCCAACCTGAGGAGGGTCACACCGCCAGAACTTCCTAGAAGGAAATCCATAAGGCTTATGAAGATCGAGGGTTTGGATTAGAATTTAGATAGTCATTCTGGAACAAAACTGCAAGAGTTTCCCCTGTTTTAACAACATTTTAGGGTCTTAACTCAGCTAAGGGTACCTGTAAATTAGGAATAGGGTACAACATTTGCTGAAATAAGCCAAATTCAACCCCTCGGGCCACTCGCCTGTGATTAATCACAATCAAACAATTAACAAGCTGGGGTCAGAATGATATATATACAAGTGCAGAGCCCACTATATGGTGTCACATATAACAATGAACTTAAATATTTACAACGTGGTAGATTGAACACTTACAAAGTTGGCAAAAGACATCTGATGGGTCAGCATCAAAATAACTTTAGAATGTCTCTTATACCTTACTCAAACTAAACCTGGAAAAGGAATAAGTAAAGGGATGAGCAACCACACATTCAGTGAGATTTCCCCTACCCCTTAAAACCAAAACCATTTGCAGGAATTAATACCGGTAATAGTCACATATTACGTATTTGTATACTACTATATTATTGGGCAATCATAGTCCCCAAAGAAAGATTACCACTCTTATACTTCATGCTAGCTCCTCAACTCATTCTTAGGCCCTTAGTGACCAATCTTCCTTTCTAACAAGCATTCAGGCACGTAATCAAGTAGCTGAATTTCTGCTCAAATTCGCACCAAGGACCATTGAATTTAGCTCGAAGTTGCCTCAAATCTCCTATAAATTGAGGGTAGAATTCGCAGCTTCAAGCACTCAATTCAACATGGGTCTCGAATTGCATGAATTGGGCACAGTTGGGGTATGTTCGTGCGTGGGTAAGCAAGAGCCGAAGAATTGGAGTTGTTTGAGCCCCTAGAGTCGAGCCCATAGCCGTGAATCGAACCCCTAGCTTGGGTTCAAGGTGAGGGTTCCTTTACTCGTAAATTACTACTATTTTTAAAGAATTTAACTAAATTTAGTTAATACATGTTGATTTTGAAGTTAGAAATCAGTTTCGGTAAATTTAGAATTGAGATTGAGGAATTACGAACATGGTGCTGATTTTAGGTCATTTGGATGTCGAATTGATGCTGAATGTTAATAACGACACAGTAGAGAAATGTTTTATGAACAGAATGTTAGCATAACGCTGTGATTCTAGTAATTTATTCGTTCGAATTCTGTTTTGAAACTTGAGGATGCTAATTGAAGTAATTGTAGAATGAACTGAATTATGTCTAAAGGTTATGGTTAAATCAGTTTGGGCATGTTAATGGCCTATTTGTAGTAATTACTATAAGATACTATGCCTATGGATATTGGTTTGAGAACTAGAAAGTAAATATTGCTTTGAAGTTTCTATTTGCATCAGTTTGGTATGCGTTAAATTCTAAGTTGGCTATTAAGCATGAATGTCATACCTATATACGATCGTTTTATGTATTGTTGGTTTGTGTATGCCAATAATAAACCGAGCCTGGTAGTTGGATGGTTTGGGGTGGAACTAATGAGAAATTTGAGGTTCTTGTGGTTGGTGTTGCGTGAGGAGGGAGCCTGACTTGTGATTGCTGCGGTCGTGTGGATTGCGAGGCCATGTGTGGCTTATTGGGCAGATTCTATCGAGTTATATTATGAAGTGTATGAATGTGCTATGTATAAACCCCTCTCCCCTCAATGTGCTATGTGATCAATTCTTGAAACTTAAGACGCCTTTAAAGAGAAGGGCCATTTTAAAAGCTCATTTTCACAATTATGAATGCTTTTAAGTAAATGTCTGATAGTCTATGAAAATGTTTGTAGCCTATGAGAAATCCTAAATCGTCAAACTACTCAGTGAGTGACTCGACTGATTAGTCGATAGGTTTAGAAAGTTTAAAAGCAAACTAAAAGTGAGTTCGAAAATGTTTAACGCATTGATTTGTGTATGACTTCTCCTTGTGTTTAAAATATTTTAAACGTCCTGAAAAAGGGCATCTTAAGGTGCTAACTATGAAATTTAGCTGATTTATATGCTATTTGCTTATTTAAGTATCAATTAAGTTTCGAGTTAAGAGCTAGTAAGCCCATTATGTTTTAAGAAGTGTTTACGTTGAAGGTTACGAAGGAACCTTGTTTTCCTTATAAATGAGCCAAGTGCTTTAAGTTTGAAATACTAGCAAGTTTGAGAACATTTTAAGCCTGCAGTTTATTTCTACATGCTCCTTGAGTTTTAAAAAGGGGATTGAAACGAGTAATAAAATGACAACTGGGGATTTTATTACGAATCTAATTTGAATTAAACGCTAACTAAGTACTTTAAGTTCCAAATGGGTTTCGTTTTACGAATTAGCAAACGTATTACTTTCATAGGAAACTTTTAAGTTAAAAACGAGGTCGTTTTACGGATTAGCAAACATATCACATTTACAAGAAGCCTTTAAAGTCAAGAGAGGAGTTGATTTACAAGTTAGTAAACGTATTGCGTTTATAAGAAGTTTTAAGTTAAAAATGAAGCCTATTTATGTGTTATAAACTTATTACGTCGAAGAAGCTTTTAAGTTTAAAACGAAGTCGATTTACGTGTTAACAATCTTATTCATTTATAAGAAGCTTGTAAGTTTAAAACGAAATTGTTTTACGTGTTAACCAACTTATTGCATTCATAAAAAGCTTTTAAGTTTAAAGCGAAGTCGTTTTATGTATTTACTAACTTATTGCATTTATAAGAAGCTTTTTAAGTTTAAAGCGAAGTCGTTTTACATATGAACTAACTTATTGCGTTTATAAGAAGCTTTTGAGTTTAAAACAAAGTCGTTTTACGGGTTAACAAATTTATTGCGTTTACAAGAAGCTTTTAAGTTTAAAAGGGAGTCGATTTATGTGTTAGCAAACTTACTTCATTTATAAACAGCTTTTAAGGTAAAACGAAGACTTCATTTATGAGCTAGCAAACTTATTTCATTTAAAAGGTGTTTTGAAGCTAAAAATAAGGGAACTATAAACATTTTGAAAAGCTTTGGTCGTTTGTTAAAAGTAAGATTTCAACAAAGTAAT
>JAKOGI010004699.1:0-5000 GCA_029747015.1 Carnegiea gigantea
ATACACACTTGATAGAAAAAGTGTGATTTATACTCAATAGAGCTTTGTACAAGCTAAGGAGCACTGCAGTATTTTTGCAGCCTCATTGTATCAGTGCAGTAAAATATCTATATGCTTTGTAAATCTCTTAATTGTTGAGTGTATGAATAAAATGCTCTTCCTAACTTGGTCCTTGATTCTCCTTACTGTGTAGTGTGCTGGTAATTTGTAATCGTTAAAGATCAGTTGATTCCTTGCCCTCCATATGTGATATATGGTGGCAGACATTATTTCCCCTGTGATCTGCTTACAGGCCCTTCTTTCTTTGGAGTGCAGTAACTTGTGTAGCGACTGAGGGCTACTCTATGCTGGTGGGATTTGCTTCCACCAGTTGCTCGGATCTGCCTAGACCTCTCTAGCATAGCTGCAGGTGGAGAATAAATGTGACTCATCTTCATCAGCTGTGTTACACATTAAGCAGGATAGGTTCTGTTATGGCTTAAATATGGCTAGCCTCTTCTTTATAGGCAGTCTGTGCTGGATAAACACCTATGAGATGAAAGCATGGCTTGGGATGTTTACTCTAGCTTATATGATCTTTGCCCAAGGGACCTTAGCTTGCACCCCCCAATTGCCATTTATATCCTTGTGTGACCTTGTAGTGGTTGTCTCCTTTCCAATCAAATTCTTCTGGTTTGCTGCAAGCCTTCTTGAATTCCTCTTTAATTTGGCATATCTTCCTCCAATACCAACTACTGTCAGGGGCTGGGGCATAGCCGCACCATGTGGACCCTTTAAGGTATCTCCCATGGACCCATCTCACCCACAGGATATCATTTTTCATAGGGATTTCCCATACCAGCTTGGCTATTGTAGCTTTGTTCCACATTTTGAAATCCTTCAGTCCCAGCCCACCTTGTGCTTTTGGTAAGCATGTGTGTTACCATGATATGTGAGGGATCTTTCTGGAATCCTCTGTGCCCCCCCCCCCAAAGACACATTCTATAAATTTTTGTAATGCTCTCAAGCACTTCATTAGGTAGAAGGAATATTGAGGCCCAGTAGTTAAACATACCAAATACCACACTGCTAATTAATCTTACTCTTCATGCAAATGACATGTTTCTTGTTGCCCATAAATGCACCTTGGCCAAAATTTTTTTAACTAGCTCTCTGCATTCAATCTTTGTCAATCTGCTGGCAGTGATGGGCACCCCTAAGTACTTCAGTGGGAAGCTACATTCTTGTAGTCTAATTATCTCAAGGCATTATTACTGAAGTGTGTGGAGCATCCCCCAAACACCATTTGTGATTTTGCCAGGTTGGCTTTTAGTCATGCACATTCATGGAATTCCTGGAGGGCAGCCATTATGTGATGGAGTGAGGCAGGATGAGCTTTGCTGAAAAGAATAAGGTCATTAGCAAACATGAGCTGTGTGAGCCCTAGCCGTTTACAGTTGGGGTGAAACCTGAAGTCATGTTGTTGGCTTGCCTATTTTAGAAGCCTTGAGAGATATTCCATAGAAAGCATAAAGAGAAGAGGGGAAAGGGGGTCTCCTTGCCTTAACCCTTTTCTCCCTTCAAATGGAACACTTTCATGCCCATTTATGAGTATTGAGAATTTCACTGAGGTCCCACATGCCATAATCCATTTGGTAAACTGCATAGGAAATTTCAATGCTGTTAGCATCTCTTGTACAAAGCCCCAATGCACTGAGTCAAATACTTTTTGCAAATCAATTTTGAGAATACATCTTGGGGATATGTATTTCATTTGGTAGCCCCTTGCTATATCTTGACATATGAGAACATTGTATAACAATTCTCTTCCTTTAATAAAAGCTCCCTGGCTTGGGTCAATTAGTTGGGCAAGACATCTTTTATCCTCTAGCACAACAACTTAGTTATGCATTTGTAAATAGTATTGTAGCAGGAGATTGGCCTGAAATCTGTAGCAGCCTGGGGGTAGGGGACTTTTGGGAGTACAATGAGCTTTATTGCACTGATGTACATAGGCATGACCCCTGTGTGAAAAAAACTTTTGGATTGCTGAGCAAATCATTGGTCCTATTTTTCCTCATGTTGCTTTGAAAAAAACACTGTTATATCCATCTGGTCCTGGTGATTTGAAGCTTAGAATGGAAAAAAGTGCATCCTTGATGTCTTTGGTACTAAATTATTTGCATAAGCCAATCTAGTCTTCACAATTCAATGTCGGACCAAGTTGAATCACTTGTATATTGATATTCTTCCTTGTGCCATGCTGTCTCCCTAGCATGTTTTTATAGAACTCTAACATGACCTGCTGTACATGGTCATAACCTTCTGCAGTCTTGCCATTAGCATCCTGTATGGAATAGATGTATGTTGCAAGTTTCTTTTGCTTTGCTTTAGCATGAAAGAGTTTAGTGTTATCATCTCCATACTTGATCCATTCAATTTTACATTACTGATGAATGAGTGATAGATAGGAAGACATGATATCTATGTATCTCTTTCTGGCCTCCAACTCCTTTTGCAACAATTCATCATTTTGGGGATCCTGCTGTAAGATAAGTTATATGCTGATGAGGTCATTTCTTGCTATCTCAGTCTGGGATCTCAAGTCTACAGAGTGCTGCTTATTCAGTTTGCTCAATAGTGACCTAATCTTATTCAAGTATCTTCTAACCTGAAGCATTTTGCCAGGTTCTATTGTTATTGGGATGTTTGATGCCACTATTTACTCAAAGTCTTTGTGCTTGCACCACATATCACAGCATTGGAACCTAGCTTTCGGTCTTGGGGATGATGGGAATTTTATCAACAGAGGAGTATGATCAGATAGGCCACTTGGCAAGTAGTATGTTTGAGTGTAGTCCATGGTGTCATGCCACATGAGATTTGAAAGTGCCCTGTCCATTCTACTCCAAATAGTTTTATTTGTCTAAGAGTAGTAAGCCCCTGTCCACCTTAATTCCTGCAGGTCATAGTTGTCCAAGGGATTGGTCATGTGTTGAACTTCATGATCTTGCATCTCAATGCCTCCTATTCTGTCCTCCTTATATAGAACAGAGTTGAAATCACCAAGTAGGCACCAGGCTTCATTTATTTGTTGTGCTAATGCCTGCAAGTCAGTCCATAAGGACAACCTCATCTACTCATGATTTCTACCATATACAAATGTGATATAGCACTTTTTGTGTGTGCTAAGCTGGGTGACATAGCAATGTATAAGTTGATATGTTTTCTTTATAACATGTACATTGCATGAACTTCGTTTTCAAGCGATCCAAATCCTACCTTTTACATCATGCTCAAAGTTGTGGTGCCATATCCATCCTGGGAATATTTTTCTAGTTACTTTGTTTATATTTTCTTCCTTCACCTTGGTTTCAAGCAAACCTATCATGTCTACCTTGTTATTGGAAAGGAAGTTACTTACATCCTCCTGCTTATTAGGCCAGTTGAGGCCTCTAATATTCCAACTCACAATATTATCCATTTGTGTACCCCTTAGCTGGGATATTATCCACCATTTGATCTAACAAATCCATTTGTAGTGCTTGGAAAGAGTTTAGTGTAGAAGTACTGCTTGGAGCTACATGCTCTTGTTGTCTTGCAATTGCCCTTTTTTGGACAGGTGTAAACTCAACTGTGGTGCTTTCTTTTCTCTGCTGTGCATGACTTCCCCCAAGCACCTCTTCTAGGGGGTTATCGTGTTGAACCCTTCTCAATATCTTCTTCCCTTTATCTTTTTTTTTATAGACTAGCTCCTCATCCCCAAACATATGGCAGTGTGAGCATTTGACTGGTTTCCATTCATTGGTGACATGTTGCCTTAAAAGCAGCTCATTATCATTAAAGCACTCTATGTATTCTGGGAATGAGCTATCAAGAGGGTTGTCTATTAAGAGTCTAGCATATCTAAGGACCGATCTCTCCTTTGTGCACCTATCTGTCTTTAGAGGAATCCCCAGGAGGCTGCCAATTTTGCTTAGGCTCTCAGCTCCCCAGTACTTCACATCCAGATCAGGAAATTATACCCACCGGGGGAGTGATTTAATTTCTTCAGTGTGCATATCCATCTCAGGATTCCATCCTTTAACCAAGAAGGGTTTTGAATCGAAATAGTATACCCCCCTCCTTTCCACCATTTGCTTGTCCATCAAGTTGCCAAATCCACTAGGAACACACCCTACGAACATAGATGATCTTATCCATATCAAGTGCAGCCTAAATCCGTTCAATAAAGCCTTGCATTACCTCAAACAGGAAATTTGCTCCCAGAACAGAACAAAGAACGGCTTGTTGCCAATATTCAACTTCAGCAGCCACGACTTCTTTGGCGAGCGCAGCACATCGAATTCCATTAATTGTGGGGGCAGGTACGTATTTCAAGTCAGTACCCTCTTCAGGATCAACCATTGAGGCGTAAGAGCTTAGCAATGGTACCTGTAAGATGCTCGCTATTATTCGAGGTTGTGTCACTGTCCCATTAATTGGGGATGAGGGTCGAGCTTATGGGGCTTCACTAATAGATGGTGAACTTGAACCCACCACTTGCCGCTCAATCTCAGTAGGGTTTGGGATGGTGTTTTGCGTAACCAAATAAAGTCTTGCCCATTTCCCACCTCTGGCCATGGCTGCCTCTGATCGCCAGAGAGCTTCAGAGGAGAAGAGGTTGAGCCCTATATAAGATTATTATATATATATATATAGTATATATATATATATAGATATATATATAAATATATATAGTCTATAGAGAAAGATATATATATATATAATAATTAAGATATATATATAGATATAGATATCGTAGATATAAACATATATATCTATAATAGATAATATATAGATAGACTATAATATATAATCATAGTATTATATATATATATATATATATAATATATATACATACATACTGCAGATAAACATACATATCAAATATATATATAGAGGATATATATAATCGATATATATAGATTATATATATATATTATATCACATCTAGATATAACATACACATACATACAGAT
>JAKOGI010004699.1:10000-21931 GCA_029747015.1 Carnegiea gigantea
TTCGCCATTTTTAAGTTTTTCAAAAGAAAGATTTCAGGGCCATTAAGAGGCCAGATTGAATAAAGGAAAAAACTTATAAGGGTCATTATATGACCACTACGAAAGGAATCTCTTTTAAAGAATGTGAACCTCAAAAAAAGGGTATGAAAAGTGTTTACAAAGAAAGGAAGTTTTCAATAAACACCTCATGAAACTGATTCCTAAGCAATAGTTGATTGTGATTTCAAGTAATGTGTGCCCATAGTCTCATCATACATCAAGCATGTGAGCTTTACAAATGCATAAACTGAGTAAGAAAGCTTCTAGCATGTTTAATGCCCTTCGAATGAAAGCATTTCTCATGAGTGAATGAATATTTAACCAGGGAATGACCTACAAGTTGTGTCACGTAGCCTAATATGATAATAAGTATTACATAGATGCTTGACATGTGTCTATTATAAGTAATATTACCTGCAAATGGTTTTGTTTTAAGGAGTGGAGGAATACTCACTGAGCATGTGGTGGCTCACTTCATTTCCTTTCCCCTTTTTTCCCTAGGTAATGAATGAATGATTGTCCATGCTACTGACATAGGGCTGTCAGTTGTTACCTGAAAAGTGTATTTTGTGAAGCTACGTTTTGTGAAGTTGCCTGTTACCTTGTTTTGGTAAAAGAAAGTCCGAAGCGAAGGCGTAGTTAGCTCCGGGTCAGGTCACGATTTATATAAATTGTTTGAACAAGTGTTTGTAAAGGCATAAGCCTCAACCCCGAGTGTGTGACTCATGGGGAAACTCCTAGTTTCTTTTGATTTTGTTATAATGTCACCAAGTACCCCGTCAGTTCACAATGAAATTTTGTAAACATTGCAATTATAGGCAGAACTCTTGCAGTTTTGTTCCAGAATTCTCTAACTAACGTCAAGCTAGGTTGAAAAAAAAAAAAAGAAGTCTCTTGTCACGAGAGCCTTAGGGGTCTCCCTTGGGGAACCTTGATGGTGTGACGCCTCTCGGGGGTAGAGGGGTGCTACATATATATATATATATATAGATATATATATATATATATATATATATATATATATATATATAATATATATATATATATATATATATATATATATATATATATATATATATATATATATATATATATATATAATATATATATATATATATATGATAATATATATATATATACACGTATACATATATATATATATATATATATATATATATATATATATATATATATATATATATATATACACACACACAACATACACACATATATACATATATATATATGCATATATATATATATATATATATGTGTATGTGTATATATATATATATATATATATATATATATATATATATATATATATATATATATATATATATGTATATTTATATATATATATATATATATATATATATATATATATATATATATATATATATATATAAACATATTGTTAGATTTAATTGCACAAGGACACAAGAGGGGGGTGAATTGTGTCCACCAGCTTTTTCCGATTGTTTCGGAACACTCGTGAAAACTGTTTCAATTGCATGTTTGGAGTGAAGCAGAAACAAAGCTAATTGTGAAAATAGTAAAGAAAACAAAATATTTTCACGTGAAAAATCACCTCTAGCCCAACTGAGATGTAAAAATCATGACCTTTCACTGTAGGATTTCAATAATACTTTCACTAGACAGGCCAAACACGTTATAATTGTAACACCACACGTGACTTAGTCACACACGTAACTTGTTCTACCCCTAAACCTTTGTTACAGACACCACGTAACTTAGGTTGCCTGAGACCCTTGTTACAAATACCACATCCAATGTCTCCTAAAACTTAGATACTCTACTTTCTCACTGATGACAAGAGAAAAAGAAGAGCACCTTACTTGAATGCTTCTAAACAAGTTGAATGTAAGGTACAATACAATCTCTATTATGCCAATATTGAAGACTCGATTTGGCATCTCCTTGAACGTTTTCTCCCAGAAAATTCAAACTCACAAAGATAATTTTTAACCCTTGGAAAACCTTGAAAAAACTTAAGGAGAGAGGCGACTAAAATAGAGAGATGTGAGTGGGTGTTTATGCCGCAAGATTAGGAAAAAGGGAAGTTCACTTCCACTTAATAACTCTATCAGTCAAAATCCCTAAAATCTTTTCACTTGATATTCTTCCCTTAAAGATAGGATAAAATCTCTCAAGCCCCCAAAATCTCTCCACATGATAAATATTCTTCTCTTAAAAATAGGATGAAATCTTTCATCATTATTTTCAAAGAGAGAAACCTTTTTTAGACTCAAATTACAATAGAAAAAATCAACCCAATTGTTTCACGAAATTCGACAGTCAAAAATCATTTTTGAAAACCTTGAAACTCGTTTTTTATTTCTGGCCTCAAAACACTGCAAACCTGACTTATCAAAACTGTTCTGAGGCTGTGTTATAAGATAGCTCAAAGCCACTCAAAGCCAACGCTAAATCAAGGACCTTCTAATTAGCATTTTAATAAGAATCTAGAAAAATAAAGCACATACAAAACCTAAGACTCTTGTTTTCAGCTGGACTCCTTGCACATGTATCGGGTTTGATGTTCCATGCTCATTCGAACTGCTCCAAGTATTTTTCGAATCCTGTCTCAACACACAACTCAAGCACAGCATATTGACAAGTACATTTGGATTGTTATCGTTCAAACCTTGCACATTAATTAGGTCAACGATTTCCTCCTTTTTGATGAGGACAAACCAAATGACTGTTAGTCGACATCAATGACAGGGCAAAATACATCAGTGCCAAAATAGTTTATTCAATCCACACACGAGAGAAAGCAAGAGTTAAGAGGTCAACATAAAACTAAGCAAACCAATCGAAATGAGGTCATACTCATCTTCCCCCTTTTGACATCATCAAAAAGGGTGAGTAGGTTGGAAGGTTGGAATCCAGCGTGGATGCAATCACCATCAGAGGGGTAATGCGAGAAATAACAGTGATGCACTCAAGTGTACGGTACGGTAATGATATTAGCCATCCAAATCATGCACAAACAAGTAGCACATGCAACAAGCAAAGGCATAGCATAAATGCATAAACCATCCAAGAACATTCACAGACCACTACTAGTCTCATACATAACCGAGTGTTGTAGAAACAGTGTTGGAAATAAGGGAATGAACAGAGTCAGGTAGAGGAAGGTGGAGGAGGAAATTTTGTTGTGAGGGCAAGAAGGACACTTAGCAGATCCTCGTAACGTTTTGTATTGAGAGTCTTTTCCTCTGTAAGCACATGCTTTACTTCAGCTATCTCCCCCTTCAACGTGATCTGGTCCTACAATAGTGTGTCAATTATAGGAGTGCTGGATGTAGAGGCTTCACTGGGAATAGGGCCAAGCGGTGTTTGGAGCCCCTGTTCAGAAGTTTCACTGCCGCCTTTTATTACGTTGAAACCACACCTAATCAAGGTGCTATTGCTAATTTCATCACTGACCTGAAAGCCTACTTTCTTCTGCAATGGAATCCCAAGTTTTTCAAATACTGAAGTCAGCAGAAACCCATACCCCATATCATGATCCTTGGATGTGTATGCAATTCTTACAATGTGGCTAATCATGATGGCAGGCAAGTTAATTCTCTCATCTCGATCTATCATATCAGTGTAATGCATATCCATGGGATCAGCAAAGTTGCGTCCCTGCCCTCAGGGAATGACATTCTTAATCACAAATCAAAGCAATAGTCGATGTAAAGGCATCATTTTCCCCTTTCTCACAGATCAAAACTCAGTCAGATGGAATTTTTGGACTAGCTTCTGGGTCAATTCCAACAACCGTTCATCACCTAGGACACTCTTATCTTCAGGCACATATACATCAAAACCTTTTAAGAACACCCCAAGCAACTCACCTAGCTCCCTATCATCAAACCATACTTCATGACCATTAACTATGCGCGTCACCACTCTATTGATGACAACATAGTTCGCATAAAACTCAGCCAAGTCTGGAATAGAACACCCTCTCTTAGTGTTCGTGAAAAGATCCAACTAACACTGTGCTTCCAACTTCTCTAAGAGTACCCCTACCCCCTATTCCTGAAAATATAACACCTTAACCACCTTCCCCAAAACCACAGATTTCGGGAGGAAGTGCTCATATCTCTCAGCAAATGTAATGTTTTTCCTAACTTTCTTTTTCTTTGGTTCATCAAATTCTTCAACCAATTCTGACACCTGTTCTGGGGCCACCCATTTTTGGGCAGGTTTCTTGGATGGAGCTGGTTTGATAGGTATTTTGGGGGACTTATGAGCTGGCTTCTTCTTCTTGACAGGGTTTTCAACTCTATCTTCTAGCAAGGACGAGACAATAAGAGAACCTAAACTTCGAGTTTGAGGTCGTGATAAGGGTGTAGCGAGAGATACGTTGGGTGAGATGGTAGTCTTTCTTTGGCGTTTAAGGGTCGGTTTAGTCGTTACTTGGGACGTGGTTGGGGCAGTCCTTTTGAACTGCAAAATTGGTTCATCCTTATCACTATCTTCAGCATCTTCAATAACACAGTCACTAAACAAAAGATTCTCAACAGCATTCTCAACACCAAAATCCTTAGATTGCTCAACTGACTTAGTTTTATCTCCCCCTAATCTCGACTCGACCACAACTAGGTCATACACCACTATCTCCTATCCTGTAATCGGGTTTACCGACGGTACCATATCAGGATTCAAGCCCACTGAATGCAAGTCTAAACTCTTCAAGAACCCAAAAATAGAAGGAGTAATCGAAAAAGAAGGTGAGGTGGTATTTTCCAAACCCATTAAAACCTCCTGTGGCGATGGAGGCGGCAGTGATGCTTCTTCAGTACCCGCCCAGCTTCCTCCCCTTTCTCTCGATAATTGGTCTCATAGTGATCTCGGGTGTGAAGTCTTGCACTTGGAGGATTCTCTATCGTCACGAGTTCTTGCCATTTTGAGGACTTGGGGAGATTTGAAGTTAGGGTTTAAGTGGGTTTAAGGAAGAAGAAGGAGATCAGGTTCTTTTTGAGAGAGAGAGAGAGATGGACAGATGGGTTTATAGAGAGAGAATGGGAGGATTTAATGTTGACATGATTTGACTGAAAATTGAAGGGGTTTGGGAGAGTCTATTTCGGCCCCTTTTGAGGAGAGAGAATGTTTGCATGCAATACATCATTGCCCACTAAGTAGGCTATAAATTATAGGTTAGATGCAATAAAAAGGAAAATTCGGCTGCTAACATTCCTTTAATAATGCCACTTGGTTAGCACATGCTACAAATAGTGGTCAGGCCTATTCCTAGAGCCTGTTCTTACTGCTAAATGTTTGATGACAACGGACACTAAGGGCAATATCATTAGACCTCGATGAGTGTCAGCATATTATATTCCACACACATGGCAATAATAGCATAGGAATTGAATACATCCATTGGATCAATTTATTTGGCCTAAAAACCCTTAACTAATCAATCATTAGGGGTTAAACAAGCATGCTCAAGTCCTTTTAATCATACCCAATTCAAGTTTATTCCTCTCAAACTGCTCTCTACTCAGTGCCTTGGTAAAGATTCAGCAATTTGTTTATCGGTGGCATAACAATTCATTAAAATTAAGGCATTTTTAATATAGTCTCTTAAAAAGTGATGACGTACGTCAATATGCTTAGTCCTTTTATGTTGACATGGATTTTTGACAATGTTAACTGCACTTGTGTTATCACAAAATATGGGGATGCATCCTATGTCAACAGAAAAGTCCTTAAGCTGTTGCCGTATTCATAACAGTTGAGCACAACAAGAAGCAGCCGCTGTATACTCGACTTCTGCTGTCGACATGGCAACGAAGTGCTATTTCTTAGTTGCCCAAGAGACCAAACAGGGTCCAAGAAAATGAGCCATACCTGAGAGGCTTTTTCTATCAATTAAAAATGCAGCATAATCAATATCCGCATACCCAATGAGATCAAAATTGCACCCTCGAGGATACCGTAGAGCTCAGTCAGGGGTGTGTTTCAAATATCTCAAAATTTGTTTCGTAGCTTTCAAATGTGTTTCTTTAGGATTTAACTGAAAATGACACCACAAGTCAACACTAAAAATTATGTCAGGTCTACTAGCGGTTATGTATAGAAGTGACCCTATCATACCCTTATAGGATTTCTCCTTAATTGAAGGACTCCCATCATCCACAACCAACCTAGATGAAGGAGAGATGGGTGTGTCTATGGGCTTAGCCGATTCCATTTCAAACTGCTTAATTAATTCCTTGACATATTTTTATTGATGTATCATAGTTCCATTTGAGGTCTGCTTGATTTGTAAGCCTAAGAAAAAATTATGCTTGCCCATCATGCTCATCTCAAACTCACTCCTCATCAATTCTGAAAATTCATCACATAAATCACTGTTGATTGCACTAAATATAATGTCATCGACGTATACTTGAACAATCAACAAATGTTCCCCCTTTGCTTTGAGAAAGAAGGTATTATCAACCCTGCCCCTTTGGAAACCATTATCGATTAAAAATTTTGACAAGCATTCATACCAAGCTCTAGGAGCTTGTTTTAAACCATAAAGAGTTTTATCAAGTTTAAACACATGGTTAGGCAAATCATGATTTTCAAAACCTGGGAGTTGGCTTACAAACACGTCTTCCTTAAGGTATTTGTTGAAGAATGCACTCTTGACGTCCATTTGATATAGCTTGATTTCCATATGGGCTGCGAAAGCCAACAAAATGCAGATAGCCTCGATCCTTGCAATAGGTGCAAATGTTTCCTCATAATTGATCTCTTCCTCTTAGTTGTAACCCTGAACCACTGGCCTGGCCTTATTCCGAGTGATTATTCTGAACTCATCCAATTTGTTCTTGAACACTCACTTGGTACCAATTATTGATATGTCCTTAGGCCGTGGTTCAAGGTGCCAAACCTTGTTCCTTTCAAACCAATAAAGCTCTTCTTGCATAACAATAACCCAGTCAGAATCTGCAAGAGTTTCATAAACATTCTTTGGCTCAATGTTAGATAAAAAGGCATACAAAGCACAAAAGTTTCTGAGTTTAGATCTGATTTGTACCCCTGTGTTAATGTCAGACATAATTTGGTCAAGGGGGTGCGAACTCTAATGCTTTCAGGGTCATGGAGTAAATGGATTCACAGACACGTTTTCCAATCTCCCCTGGATACTTGATGGAATAGTCCTGGATCTGTTCTGGAGCCTGTTCCCAAATCAGTTCGGGAAGGATCGGGTTGAGTGGGCCAGTTCTGTTCCAAATCAGATTCAGCAATGCTTCCCCCTGACTGGTTTACTCCCTGCCCACCTTCCACACTATCAGATCCAGGACTTGGTTCACCGTTATCTACCATGGAGCTTCGAGTGAGCGAGAGGTCTTTTCTCATAAGACCAAGTTCGAACTCTTCATCCTGTATATCATGCTCAATCAAGGAGTTAGTCTCATCAAACAGTACATGCACACTCTCCTCAACACACAAGGTTCTTTTGTTAAACACTTTGTATGCCTTACTGTGTGAGAAGTACCCTAGGAATATGGCTTCATCACTTCTAGGGTCGAACTTTTCCAAGGATTTCTTCCCATTATTGTTCACATATCATTTGCACCCAAATGCCCTCAAGTGCTTAATATTGGGTTTTCATCCTTTGAAAAGTTTATAAGGAGTTTTGTTAAGTATGGGTCTAATCATGCATCTATTAATAATATAACATGATGTATTCAACGCCTCTGCCTAAAAGTTCCTAGGAAGACCACTAGCAACAATTATAGTCCTGGTCATGTCATCTAGAGTACAATTTTTTCGCTCTATCACCCCATCCTGTTAGGGGTGTTCTAGGGGCAGAAAAGTTGTGATCAACACCATGTTCATTACAGTAATCAATGAAGCTCGAGTTTTTAAATTCTTTGCCATGGTTAGAGCTCAGACTTACCAATGAGTATCCTACTCTCTTTTCAATTTTCTTAAGAAGCACAAGAAGCTTTTCAAATAATTCATCTTTCGATGCTAAAAATAGAGCCCAAGTGAAATAAGAGTAATCATCCACTATAACAAACACATACCTCTTCCTACCTCTGCTTGTGATCCTCATAGGACCACACAAATCAACATGTAGTAGCTCAAAAGGTCAAGAAGTGCTAACACAGTTCTTTAACTTGAAAGAAGTCCTAACTTGTTTTTCTCTAGCACAAGCGTCGTACACCTTGTCATCATTGTACATAATGGAAGGTAGTCCCACTATTAGGTCCTTAGAAATGACTTTATTCAAAAGAGAGAGGCTTACATGACCTAGCCTCTTATGCCAAAGCATCACATCGTCATCAAGAGCACTTAAACAAGTCAAATAGTTTTGGGGAAGTGAAAGAACACATGCTTTATGCACATTGTTGTGCCGCTTCCCCCTCAACACAACATCACCAGATTTGATATTGGTAATCAAGCATTGATCCGAAGAGAAACCAACGTGATTACCTCTATCACACAATTAAGACATACTTAGTAAATTATGTTGTAAACTGTCTATCAAGTACACATTATCAATAGAGTGAGAGAATGATTTACCTATTTTACCTACACCAACAATTTTTCCAGACTTGCCGTTTCCAAATGCATACTCCCTCTATCAAAGGCTGTAAGTGAAAGGAAGTTTGATTTGTCTCCCGTCATGTGCCTTGAGCAACCACTATTAAAGAACCATAGTTGATTGCCTCCTCTCACTTTAGCTTGCAAAACAACTAAGTGCTAGTCTTAGGAACCCAGATCCACATGGGTCCCATTTTGTTTGACATGGAGGTTAACTCACCTTTCCTAATCCACATTTGTTTAACATACAGTGAGTTTCTCTCCACGGCCTCACAGGATAAGTATATTAATAATGGCCAGTCTTTCCATAGTGAAAACAAATTATATTTTCTTGAAGTCCAACACATTTTTTGTTTACTGGTTTAATGACACGTCTTTTCACAAATCCTAGTCCTTTTTTGTTTCGGCTATGGTGAGTGTTTAACTAATTTAGTGCTTCTGAGGAACTGTTCCAGCGCCTATTCTGAACAAGATCAGGTTCGGGCTTCTTGGCCTTTTCACGCAGCTGGTTGTTTTCGCTCACCAGGAATTCTAGCCTAAGTTTCAGTTCTAGGGACTGACTTTCCAGACTTGAAAGATCAGTGTTAAACACTTTCCCTCTCATATTCATGAGGTCCTTAAGCATGTCAAGGTCTTTACCTAAGGTAAGGGTCTTATCATCTGCCTTAGGCTTTTCACATTTTAGGATTTCATTCACACATTCAAGTTCTTATTTGTTTCTTTCAAGCATTCTAACATCCTTTTTTAATTTAGAATAACCCTCTTTAAGTATGCAATTTTCAGCATTAATTGCATCAGATTCATCCATTAAAATAAGCAGTAATTTCTCAATTTTAGCTTTACTAAGACCGCGTACCTTATCCTTGAGTTGGGACAAGCTTTTGACTGGTTCAAAGTCTGATTCAGACTCACTTCTGGCCATGAGGGCTACTGCAGCTTCTTCTTCTTCTGGAGGACCCTCTTCTTCTGAAGTTTCACCCTAAGCTTCCACCATAACCTTAGTGAAACGCTTTACGAAGTTGCTTTGTTGCGGCCTCTTGTCATGGTTTTAGAATTGTTCTGACCCCTGTTCTTCGTTCTGCATGGGCTAATTCTTCACGATTTGATCATGTTTCCCACATTTGAAGGAACCTGAGAACTAATCACGATCACTGCTCCTTGGCTTGCTGGCACTTCCTTTCTTGAGGTTCCCTCCAACCTTCTTAAAGAATTTCTTGAGCTTTCGGTTAATCATGGCCATTTCTTCTTCATCCAAATCCGAATCATCACTTTCCACAGCCTTTAGAGCAAGGCCTCGGTCTTTCTTTGTTTCTTCCTTCACCTAGGAGCTTCTCCTCAATTCGTATGTTTGAAGGTTTCCAATGAGCTCATCCAAAGAGATCTCGTTCATCTTCTTTGCTTCCTAGATGGCTAGAACTTTCGTTTCCCACCATTGAAGCAAAAATCGTAGGATCTTCCTAACTAATTCTTCAGTAGTAGAAGATTTCCCTAACGATTTCAGCTCATTGGTGATGTAGGTAAAACGAGTGTACACTTCCATCACCCTCTCTTTGTCGCTCATTTTGAACAGCTCATATTTCCTGATTAACAACTCGATCCTGGACTGTTTGACCTAGTTGGTTCCTTCATGAGCCATGCGGAGGGCATTCCATATCTCCTTCACGGACTCACACTCTAAAATATGAGTGTACTCGTCTGGTCCAAGGCTAAAGTACAGCCGCTTTTTGGCCCTAGCATTTTTCTCCATCTTTTTGAAATCATCCGAGTTGAACTCATTTGACTTCTTAGGGACGGCCTTGCCATCCTCCGTGGTATTCATTGGAATGTAAAGACCATTCTCAATGATCATCCACAGCTTGTAGTCATTAGTCTGAATGTAATTCTCCATAGGATACTTCCACCAGTTGTAATGTTGTCCATTGAAGTGTGGTGGTCAAGTCACAGATTGACCCTCCAAAATTCCTTATGGCGTACTAAACTTTTCAAGATCTCTCAAGGTATTAACCTAGGTATGAGAACTCTGCTCTGATACCACTTGTTAAATTTACTTGCACAAGGACACAAGAGAGGGATGAATTGTGTCTACCAGCTTTTTCCAATTGTTTAGGAACACTCATGAAAACTGTTTGAACAGCATGTTTATAGTAAAGCAAAAACAAAGCTAATTGCAGAAATAATAAAGAAGACACAATATTTTTACGTGAAAAGCCACCTCTGGCCCAACTGAGATGTAAAAACCACGACCGATTATCGTAGGATTTCAACAATACTTTGACAAGATGCTGTAACACCATACGTGACTTAGTCACACACGTAACTTGGTTTTACTCCTGGACCTTCGTTGCAGACACCACGTAACTTAGTCTACCCTGAGACCCTCGCTAGAAACACCACGTCCAACATTTTCCAAGACTTGGACACTCTCTTTTCTTATTGATGAAAAGAGAAAAAGAAGAACACCTTACTTGAATGCTTCTAAACAAGCTGAATATCAGGTACAATACAATTCCTATAATGCTAATATTTAAGACTCGATTTAGTACTCTGTTTGAATGTTTTCCCTCAGAAAATTCAAACTCACAAAGACAATTTTTAACCCTTGGAAAACCTTGGAAAACCTTGAGGAGAGAGGTGACTTAAATAGAGAGATGTGAGTGGGCACCTGTGCCGCAAGATTAGGAAAAAGAGAAGATCACTTCTACTCAATAACTCTATTAGTCAAAACCCCTAAAATCTTTCCACTTGATATTCTTCCCTTAAAGATAAGGTAAAATCTCTCATGCCCCTAAAATCTCTCCACTTGATAAATATTCTCCTCTTAAAAATGTGATGAAATCTTTTATCATTATTTTTAAAGAGAGAAACCTTTTCTTGACTCAACTTACATCAGAAAAATTTATCCCAGTATTTTACGAAATTCGACAGTCAAAAATCATTTTTAATACCATTAAATTCGTTTTTTATTTTTGGCTTCAAAACACTGAAGAAATAACTTCTCAGAACTGTCCTGAGATAGTGCCCTGAGCTACCTCAAAACCATTCAAAGTTAGTGCTAAGTCAAGGACCATCTAATTGGCATAGTATCAAGAATCTAGAAAAATAAAGCACATACAAAACCTAAGACTATTGTTACCAACTGGACTCCTTGCACACGTATCGACTTTGATGTCCCACACCCACTCGAACCGCTCCAAGTACATTCCGGATACTGCCTCAACACACAGCTCAAACACAGCATATTCACGAGTACATTTAGATTGTTATCATCAAAACCTTACACATAAATTGGGTCAACATATGTCGGTGTGTGTATATATA